>JBAWJQ010005579.1:0-142494 GCA_037783105.1 Bactrocera zonata | reverse complement strand
TTTCGAGGATTACTAAAAAAAAACGTTGGCGCAAGTATGTTAGGGCCAAGGGGATTACTTTGAAGGGAATGACATAGAATAAATTAAGAATTTTAAAATTATGAACTAAGTCTTACTATTTTTTGTCCATAATAGTCTACACCTTCTATTTGGAAAGCTCACATGTACTTCCACAAATATACATACAAGGTCTGTCGCAAAAGAAACAGAACGTTTTAAATATAACTGTTTCTGGTGGCGCCACCTATTGTTGGGTATATGAAGTAAAAAGTTTGATCTCTTGTTGACATTTCGTAAAAATTTTAAGACAATTGGATAACTACAATCGATGTTATCGATCAAAAAGTGACAGCAGCTTTGGGTCATCGGTCGTAAAATGCATTTTGAACAAAGAGCAAATATTAAATTTTGTTTTAAACTTGGGAAAACGTTTACTGAAACATTTCAAATGATGAACAAAGTTTATGGTGATCAGTGCCTATCCCGTAGTAATGTGCATGAGTAGTTTAAGCGATTCCAAGAAGGTCGTGAGGACCTCTGTGACGATCAGAAGTCACCGAAAAATAGTCGTCTTCAGAAGTCAAAAATAAATAAATCAGCATTGCCATTTGTTTTTACGATTCCGAGGGTATTGTACACCGAGAGTTCGTCCCACCTGGCAATACCGTGAGGCAGGGTCCTGGCGCCTGTTGCACGATAATGCGCCGTGTCATCGGTCGACGCTTGTCCCTGATTTTTAGACAAAAAACTCAATATTAACCACTAATCACTCGCCCTACTCACTTGATCTGGCACCCTGTGATTTTTTCCTATTTGGAAAAGTTAATTTGCCCATGAAAGGACACTGGTTTTGTTTTTTTTAACAGTCCTGTTTCGTTTGCCACAGACCTTGTATGTACTATATATAGAAGTGTGAAAACGAGACAATTTCGTAAAGTCACAAAGTAAAAACAGGATATTTTCTGATGTACTATATAATCAATTTAGACCTATTATCAAAACCGTCTAACGTGCTAAACACAGACAAAACTTGTCTTTGGAAATGTGATGGTTCAAGTAACTTTCACGTTGCTGCGCCGTATTCGAGTACCGGTAACTGCTGCCCAAATAATCGGTAGCTAGACACATAAGAGCACAGGACATTTTCATTACATAAGAGTGGGTTAATACTACTTAGCATTTGCTGTTGGCGACATCTACTTCGCATTACTAACCTCTCTAAGCATTTTTGTTTACCCCCTGCAGGCATCTGCTGATAGATAGCAAATGTGAGTACACATGAATATGCTATATATAAGCATATATACGTATGCATATAAGATATAGCTGTCACAAACTTGTCACACACAGCTCAACTCTGCGCTCTTGTCTCAACAACTTCCCATACCGTCACTACTTCACTTCACTAAGTAAAAGTACTTGCCTTTACCCAAAGATATAACTGTCCCCACATGCATACAAGAGAACTCGTACACCTTCCGAAATGCTACAAAAATTAATGGGTTGGAAAGTGTTGTGATTAATCATGGTACGACTTACCTAAGTACGCTGCACTAAAATGAAAAGGGAACTTGCTGGTATTGCTTCGACTTTGGTGCTGGAGCTTTATTGCAGGAAAAATGGCTCATATTTTACGTGGTCGTTCAGTTGGAGACGATGTGGCATACAAATACACACACATGTTAAGCGTAACACTTTTTGCGAAAATAAAATTTGTACAGTTGCCACTTCATTTGTGAGAGGTGTGGTGAAAGGTGACTATTTAAAAACTAGTAAGTTGTGTAAAAATGTACTGATGCTATATAAATTGTGAGATTAAGTTAACTAAAAATTATATTAAATGCACAAGAAATACAGTTGTTGACAAACAGTGTCAAGTCAGTGCACAAGAACGTCATCTTTTATGTTAGGGACGAGTTTTTTGCAGAGATTTGGCCAACACCGGAAAATGTGTCACTTTTCGGGTTTTGAATCTAAGGTTGATGTTGATTTTAGAAAACAAAAACAGTAAAATAATTGGTATACAAAACTTTTAATATCTCCCACAACGGAAGGGAAGAACGCGCTGATGCTTTATGCAACTTAGTAATCTATTTTTTTTTTTTTTTTCAGACAACATTTCAACAAGCACATTTTACAAGTATTTAAAAATTCCACTCAAATCATTCCGAAGACTTATGTAATGAGAACTGTTCCTTAAGTTTCATCCATTTATATTACAGTTGTATTGTAATTTGCTTCCCTCTCAGCTTTTATCAACGCTTTCTCTGTCTGGAAATAAGATTGTTGGATTCCCTTTTGCTTCTCTTGCACACTTCAAGTGCATGCAATCATTACACATTTCATAACTGTACGCTAACTTAGAATACATACATACATATATGCATATCTATATGAGAAGTAGTATCTGCCATCCTTTTAAAGTTTTCATGTCACCCCTTTTGATTTGCTGAATGCATAGAGATAGATAAGCTTTTGCAGAGACCGCAAACCAAGACGGTTATCAGCATTTGTACTGTTAAAATTCATCACAAGAATTCATTCAACAAAAAGAGGGCAATCACACAGTGACAAGCAATAAAAATGCAACTTTAGTGTGAATAATTCCGTCATTGAACGCTGAGAGAGATATAATCGGATGTGCTGAGTACGCATCTTCGTTGACCCGACGTTAACTAGTCGGTTCGCTAACTAATAAACCAGCATAACCTATATAAAAGGGTTATGGAAGTTGGTAGTCTCGGGGGTGTCCCCTCGTATTTGGAGAAAACCGCTAACACAGAAAAAGTTATACATTCCCACATTTCAGGATAATTGTATTTCTTTCCTAGCAATGACTTCGATGAATACTGACCATCAGTTTTGCGCTAGAGACCTTACTTTCAAGCAATATTCTTCCATATGATACTTCAGGAAACGATTGCTTTGATTTTCAGTGCTCTGCGACATTGAACTGATGCTTATGGTATGGGACGACACAAAAAGTATAAGATGTCCTACTGATGTCTTTAAGCTCACAATACTTTTAAAACCTTGTCAATCTGTTAATTATTTTAATTTATTTTATCATTCTTGGTAGTCATAAAGTACTACAGTGAGAAAAAATGGTAAGACTTTTTAATTTAAATTTCGAGCGGAAGCCCATTCGTCGAAATTTTTTTTCTAGGTTCGTGTGACTACCTTTCACATCTATGCCAAATGTCTCATCAAAATAATAGTGTTTTCATTGTCTTTCTGAAGTACATTCGGCGATTTTTACGACGAGTGAAAGAATTAAAGAAAGAAGTTCCATTAAATTGCGAGCAGAATTTCAAATTTCTGTTGCTAAAACGTGCAGAGAGCTGGAAAAGGCCTGCGGTGATAATTTCCTGTCACGAGCAAGTGTTTTTGATTGTTACAAATTATTCAAAGAGGGTCGAGAACGCATTGACTACGAACCACGTCCAGGACGGCCATCAACAGCTACTCAACGTCAGTCAACGTCAATAAAATAAAAAAACTGGCGCTTGAGAATGGACGACTCATTGTGAGAGATCTTACTGGCATCGTTGGAATATCGGAAGGATCACTGAAACCCTCACTCAATTTTTTCGAAAAACAACGTCGTGTTAACGTCTGTAAAACAATCCTTTCAGACTATCAGGATGTATCTAAATGTATTATTACTGGTGATGAGTCTTGGATCTATGCTTACGATCCGGAAACAGACGCTCAATCGGCCGAATATCGTCGAAAAGGTGAGCCGAAGCTGAAAAAACAGGTCAAAGCAGGTCAAAAATCAAGTTTGTATTGACAGTTTTTTTCGACTATCGAGGTGTGGTGCACTGTCAATTTCTTCCGACCGCTCATGCTGTCAACAAGGAATAATATTTGAGTGTTATGTGTCGTTTGGGCGAAGTTATTCAGAAAAAGAGGCCGGATTATGGGCCGACAACTCTTGATTTTTACTCCACGTCGCATACTGCATTGATTCTTCGTGAGTTTTTCCCCAAATTTTCAACCAATATCGTATCGTATTCGCCTGATTTAGCTCTGTCCGCCATTTGGCTATTCAAAAACCTCAAACGACCGCTCCGGAGAACCCGTTTTGAGTCATTTGAAGCGATTAAATCTGAATCGCTACGCGCATTGAAGGCTATTCCGGAAATAGACTTGGAAAAAACGTTGGATCAAGTGTATTGTAGTCAATGGTGATTACTTTGAAGGGACGACATACATTTTGAAGAATAAATTAAGAATTTTAAAATTATGAGCGAAGTCTTATGGTTTTTTGCTCATAGTAGTGGACACTTGAGATTGGTCTCGTTAGTAAATAATTAGGAGTATGAAGTTTTCATACGCTTTTAAACTACACATGTATTTCCAAAAAGTATATAATATATGAATAACAGTAATTTGGGGTGTGAGTATATATATATCTATATTGCAAGATATGTCCTGATCCCCTTTTGCACAAAATCTGCAAACTGAAGCAAATTTAACATAAACAAAACAAAACGGAACAATCTCTAAAAGGGAGTATGCCATTATTTCTTTTAAACCAACTCAGCTGTCGTCAATGTTACAAAACACTGAAACTTTTATGTCCGTTGAACAACAACAAAACGGGAGCAAACACTACACACGTTTAAACATACAAATGTGTAATGGGCAACACATTATAGCAAACGAGTCAACTGCAACAGGAATAAAAAGCGGCTGCACAAGCACAGTCACGTGACGAACGGGAACACTCCATGCCACACAAAATGGGGAGCTTCTGGAATGAGAAGCGTTCAGTTGCTCAAGCGCTCAATTCAATGAGCAATGAATGCAGGTGAAAGGAACACGTTAATAAGGAACAAAATACAAAGAGGTTAAAAAAAATGCAACCGTTACGAGGGATGTTGTGGGCGCCCTCGATGTGACCAAGTTGAATGGGACTCACTGGATTAGTGCGACCAAAGCGTGCGCTATAATAAGTGCTTTTCTACACGAACTGCTCTCTTTAGAAATGCCCACACACGCACATATTTGATACCATTTCACTTCACATGAGATTGTGACACGGTTTTTGCAACGAAATCAGATCATTTTATGGAACACCCACTTATTTTCACAACAAACACGCTCCACCGGCCATTCATTCGCATACTCACTCAAGTCGGCACATAAAGGGAGTTATTATGCTATGGACCAGGAGAGAAATTGTGCTGACATAGTTTGGACAATTTTGGACAACACTAAGCGTCGCAGGTGCCTCTTCATATCTCCATGCTTGTGGCTGCATTGGCTATGCAACTGACATTGAGAACATCGACCGAACATCAACGTTGACGTAATGTACATATGATGCCGGGCATTCGTCAGCGCTGCGGTTAGGATGACGTTGACGACGACTGTTGTTTTTGATGTCGTCGGTTTATATGAATGACAGTTTAGTCGTTTGGTGATTGGACACTGAGAACATAACAACGTTTACGACAAGTTGCAGTACAGTTATTTCAGTCGTTTTCATCACTTTTATGCGGTGGCTTTTCGTTTTAAAAGTGTCCAGCGCAGTTGAATAGTGATTGTGATTTTCGGATTTTTCGCAACAAGAAAGGTAATAACAGTTTCTGCGACATAAAAGCATAATAAAATTGCCGGCATTGCACTTCTTTAATACAAAATATCAGCGGGCTAGTTATTGCATAGTTGGGCTCGCTCTAGAAACGACAAACCTTACTTTGCAATATTTTTTTATACGCAAAGATTTTAAACTTTTAACGTTAAATCCGACGAGTTCTCTTTGATACTCCCTAACTCTCTTTAGATTCTAGATCATCTCGAATTCAGCTGTCAGCTTTCATCAATTCAAGAATGTTAAACCATACACTAAACCCACAAAGCGTATAAAATATCAAATGAACATATGGTATGGAGAGATACAGGGTTTGTCCATAAAGTAATAGGACTGATTTTCTTCCACATGCGAGCACCGACTGGATTCGGTAGAGGGCGTTCCTAGCTAACGAACGAGCGGCTGGTCAGTAGTCACTCACTCACTCACTGACGACCAGAAATTGTGATTGAAGAAGATTTTGAACTTTTAACGTTAAATCCGACGAGTTCTCTTTGATACTCCCTAACTCTCTCTAGATTCTAGATCATCTCGAATTCAGCTGTCAGCTTTAATCAATTCAAGAATGTTAAACCATACACTAAACCCACAAAGCGTATAAAATATCAAATCAAAAGGCTTTATCAATGAACATATGGTATGGAGAGATACAGGGTTTGTCCATAAAGTAATAGGACTGATTTTCTTCCACATGCGAGCACCGACTGGATTCGGTAGAGGGCGTTCCTAGCTAACGAACGAGCGGCTGGTCAGTAGTCACTCACTGGCGAACAGAAATTGCGATTGAAAACGATGCTCACTGTCTTTTTTGATGTCAAAGGCATTGTTCACCATAAATTTGTTCCTCCTGGACAAACCGTTAACGCCAACTTTTACGTGGAAGTCCTCAAGCGACTCTAACGAAAGTCAATCGGGTCCGACAAGACATCGCAGCCGATTGGAACTTGCACCACAACAACGCCCCGGCTCACAACGCCTACTAAAAAAGTATTCAAAGTGGTTCTAGTGGGTTTTAGTTAAGTTTAGTCTTTATCTCCATTGGAAAACACAAAACGTGCGAAGTATCGTCTCAGAAGACATTTCCAATTTATCCCAATCTTCGAAGTCCGGACTCCTCGGCCACGAAGAACTCGAATTAATAGAAGGTGAGCCAACTCTGAATGCCGGGGGAGTAGAAACTAAGCTACAATAGATCCATCCTGGCAACATTGCCCTGAAGTAATGCAAAATCGGTCCCGGGGTGTTAAGTGGGTACACCACTCACGTAAGATGACGATCCCTTAATGGTGCAGAGGCATTTTAAGCCCTCTTTACGGCCTAAAGAATTCGACTATTTAACTAAACTAAATGGCATTCCAAATTTACCGAATAAAGGCATGGACTTCAAAAAGACTTAGTAATTGCATGGTCAGGGTTTCCCAAACATTTTTGAGTCATAATTTAATTTTAATTCGCATTTTTTAAGATCAAAGTATTTAAAGCCAAATAATTTTATAAATTTTGAATAAAATTTGTTTTTAAAAGATATTTGTTTAACTTACCTCAATTATACTATGTGTAAATATAATTTTGATATGTGCGTTTCCACTTCTCTGAAAGCGCTTCTTTTTTGAGCACAGTTAATTATATACTGCAATAAAAGAGAACAAAAATAACGTTTTAGTAATTTCACAAAGTAATTAAAAAATTCGCACTAAAATCTTAGTCAATCAATCTAACCCTCCTCTATTTCTTTCCATGCCAATTATTCAAAATTCAGTTCACCATTATGAAAGACTTCAGCGCTAATGCCACTGATCCTTCTACTTTCCTCAAATGTCCAAAGTTTTCGAAGCGGCAAGCGTCCATTCTCTGCTCAAGCTCATTATTCCAAGCCATATTGAGACTTACTAAAGACACAAACTGAGGCACTGTGAAGACGTAATGTAATGTTCTTACTTAAAACTCAAATTTCCCATGCCACATAATTACAACAACTACATAATTACGTGTTAATCGATTTTGTGTGTCTTGTCATAGTCCATTAAGCGTGCAAAAACTTTTCTGCGCACAAATTTCAAATAAATATCCATTAAATTGAAAATGACGCCTTGAGTGCCACGAACTCGACACCTCCAAAAGCTGCGCTGTCACTGTCACTCCCACTTCCATTTTTAACTAAATGCCTGCGCTACTTCCCTACACCGCAACTACTCATTTCCACAAACTGAGTCCAAAACTGAGTACTCACTACTTCACTACTCATTAAATTGTGAATACAGTTCAAGTGCCACTGGACGCTCACATTTTCAATGAAATTATTTCAAAATATACGTACTCGTACATAAATATGCGGGTATACATCTATTAGTGTTTGTTTAAGAATGTGTTTGCTTTTTAGGCACATAGTTGCCGCTTGATTGTTTGCTGGAAGACAGATTCTATTGCCTTCGGTCGACACTGATGCCATAACTACGTTAGACAAAGAGAGTTGCCACGCAGGAATATACAGTATTCGAGGAATACAACTTTTTAATTGGGTACCTATTGAAGTTGTATAAGCTGGAATGGTATTCGCATCTTTATCCGAAATTCCTGTAGTTCGACAATTGTGATAAATTTAATGGACCGAATTAACATCTGCGATTCTTTGCTGAATCGAAACGAAATCGAAGCATTTCTGAAGCGAATGGTGACAGGAGACGAAAAGTGAATCAAATACGACAATACTGTGCGAAAAAGATTACGGTGCCAAAGTGGTGAAGCTCAACAAATGGTCGCAAAGCCAGGATTGACGCCTCGAAAGTGTGTTTGAGAGGATTGGAAAGGAATCATCTACTATGAACAGCACCTGCCTGGTCGAACGATTTACTGATCTGAACTAATCAACAGAAAGGGCTTCGTCTTCCATCACGAAAACGCTAGACCACAGTGAGAGCTTGGCTGGGAATTTTTGATACATCCACCATATAACCCAGACCTTGCACCATCGGACTGCCATTTGTTTTAATGAGCTAAAGTTGGCTTCAAGAGAAACCTGTGAATATTTCTTGTCGCAGTTTTTCGCCGAGAAACCAGAAAAGTTTTACTTTGATGGAATAATGTTTCTAGCGAAAAATGGCAGAAAGTAGTCGACAACAAAGGTATATATTTTGTTGAAGTTTGATTCGAAATACGAAAAGACTTTTTCGACTATCCTATACTTCTATATTGTTTAAATGTCAATAAAAATCAGTCAAAAATGTTTTTGATTTTTTTAATCTTAGTTTGAAAAATATCTAAAATTTAGGCGTCTACACCAGAAACCCCATTTCACGGCTTACAACCTTTGCGTTCTCTACCAAACTACCAAACTATATAGTATACCAATAATTTGGACTAAGTTGGCAACTCTGTGCTACCGATAAACTGTTATTCAAACACAATTTCATATAAATATATATATATATGCATATACATATATAAGTTAAAAATGTTCGAGTCAGAATACGAATACAAATGAGAAACTTGAGGACAAATCAACCTTATTTTGGCGCACTCGTCTGAGGGGCAGCATTGCATTGTTGTTGTTAAATTGTAAGAATTTGCTCGGAAATTTCGGCCAAATCTGGCACTGCAAGTAAACAAAATCAAATTCGACGAATAGGAATTTCAGCACGCTCGCAAATATTGGGGAAACGCTTGCAAATAGAAAAAGAAAAATCACTCAAAATTGAAAAAAATAAAAACGAATACACAAAATGGGAGATCGAATAGAAAAGTGAATTACGTGCTGGCACATTGAGTTCAAGAAATTGTACAGAAAATAGCAAAATGTGAAGGCTGCTACCAGGCCGTTGTAGGCTTAGGGGGCAGCACATTGAATGGCATTTGAGTAACACCACTTGACTGGGAGCACTCGAGAGTTTCGAGAGTTTTAAAGTGCAAATGAGAAAAGTATGCGTTGACAGCAAGAGTATGACGTGGCTTGTTGGACAACTGTCATTCAGCAGCGCTACCGCAGGTCAACTATTTTGGCCCATGGAAATGCAAAAGAAAAATAAAAATATTTTCCTGCAGTTGCTATGTTATTGTAGATTTGTAGATTAGTTGCAGCAGCTTTATGATCCTTCCGCTATTTCGAGTACCTGACAATGACAAATTACGGCTCAATCAAGTGCTTTACATGAAAAATTGTGATTGCGGCTTGACAAATGCAGTGGAAAAGCAATTTGCCGTATATACTGGAAGAATGGTATAACAACTTTGGCGGCTAAGAAACATGTCTGAAGCTTGCTAACTCAGCCGCTAAGCACTGAGGAGTGCTTTCATTAACAAAAATATACTTGCATAAGTAAATAACTGTAATAAAATATAACAGAGTTCGATTTTTCCTAGAAGCCTCTTGAAACTTCACACTTCAAGCAGCAGTAACGCAAAGCGAGTTTCTGTTGCAAATACTAATAGTTACCATAAAAACTTAATCACACAATCAAAAAATATTTGATAAAATGATGTAACTCCTCTGACATCACATAAAAAACGTGGAAATAATGCAGGCAATGATTCCTGTCATAGGGAAAAGAGAGCTAAAATGACTAAGGAAGTCCGTAGACATTAGTGGTGAATAAACTGCTAAGGAACTTTGACTAAACCTGGTACTAAAAATGCCGCTTATAGACCTCTTCGTTGAAAATTGGGTATAAAAATCGTGGAGACTACTATTGGCTGCAGGAGAATTTACATATAGAACCTTCGGGCATGGCTCAAGGGGTAATGGTGGTTGGGCAAACACATAACCCCACTTTTTAACTGGGAAAAAGGTTCAAAGTAAGCATAGGAACAGATGGCTGGCGTAAAGGTTTATTAGCTTCGTGCATCACTCTAAACATCTATACTGATGGCTTGAAAATGGAAGATGGAGTCATTGCGGGAATATACTGTCCAGAGTTAGGCATAAGGCAAACTTTTAAGTTGCGGGACCTCTTCAGTATATTTCAAGCTGAGGTCTTTGGTATTGCGAAAGCAGCGGAGCTGGTCTCTAATGCACCAGCAGACAATTCCAGAGTCAACATATACGTAGACAAACAAGCATATCGGCCAGAAGTGTCTTGGCAAGCAGGGCAGAAGGGGAAAGTGTTGCCAGAAGTAAGCAACTTCACTTCTAGTGCGTGCCAGGTCACAAAGGCATTGAGGGCAATGAAATACTGGACGAGATTGCCAAGAGTGGTGTGCGGCTAACATATGTGAAAAACAATATCTATACGACGATCTCGACAGAAGCATGGTAAGGATAATCAAAACACGATGGAGCGAGCTACTTGAGTGCAATACTGCATACGTCATGTGCAAAGCGATAGACTACTAACTGGTCACTGTCTGATGGTGGTACACGTCCGCAGAATGGGGTTAACAGCTCCAGAAGACTGCTGGCACCGTTTAGAGCAGAACACCAAGGGAAACAGTTGAACATCACTTGTACATACTATGTCTCGCATTGGCAAAACTACGCTGTAAGCATCTAAGGTCCCCACGGTATGATACACTGGAGGTGGTATCGTGAGGCCTCAGAGTCTGTTAAAATATGCGCCTAGCGCTACTACTTCCCTTGGATCTAGGAACTGACCTAGTATCGCAAACGACCAAAACTGGTATTCGTGGCTTATTGCCTACCAGTTTAACCCAACCTAACCTAACCTAAAATCAGTAAAATTAAAAGTTGATTTTACTACATTAGATACTAAAGTTATGCACGAACTTTCAGCTAAAGAGCTGTACGTTGATTTCGTTCGAACGTAACCAGTCTGTTTAGAACCGAAGTCGTGAGTCATAAAACAAAATACTCGAAATACAAAATAAAAAGCTCGCTCAATCCATAAGCTAATATTATATCGTGAATATTATAGTCCTATACAATACAAAAAAATGCCGCCAGCAAAAAAGGAGAATTGGGTAGAGCTCTTTTCACTTCCGTTTGACACACAATAAAAAAGACAGCTGCTCATTCCCTAAAACTGTAGTATAAATGAGCAAAAGCAGAAAATTCCAAGTAAATTCTCAAATACTTTGCTTAATAAACTCTGACAAATGAATAACGTAAATAATTCCACCTTTAAAAATTGCCCAAAGCAATAAAGACACAAAACACCGGACTTGAACCCAAAATACAGAAACCACAGCGTAAAATATATAATTCGAAAAAAATAATAAAAGTATTTGCTTTATACCACAAATATCGAGTGGTTTAAGGACTTAGCCAAAAATTGCACAGCTTTGACTGCAAGCTGAAACTTTAATCATGTTTTCGATAGCGCAAAAGTAAAAAAAATCGTTAAGAAAAAATTAAATAGCGGAAGGCAAAGGAAAGAGAACAACATACACATGCTTTATGTCAAAAGATAAACAAGCAACTGCCGAATCAAAGCACAACAAAACGTATAAGGAAGACTTAACTACGATTGAAACGAAAAATTCTCTAATATTGGGTAGTCGAAAAAGCCTTTTCGTATTTTGTCAATAGATGCCGTTGCAGTCGCATATCTCCAGTGCTACCAATCTCATTGTGTCCTACCATAAAGTGTTGGAAAGGTGAGAAAATTAAATTAGGTGAAATTGAAAAAAATTTACAGCTGTTTATTATGAAGAATTCGTTCGCTCGCGTAGGTTCTGGAAATTTCGTTGGGAAAGATGCACCTCGCTTTGGTCAACCTATCGTTTTATGGAAAAGATTTACCAGGACAGTCACATAAGCAGATATGACTTAGTTAAGGAACTTAACATTCATCATCAAACGGCTTTGAACTATTTAAAAATGGATCGCTACAAAAAGAAGCTAAATGTTTGAGTACCACATGAAATAACTGTGAAAAATTCAATCGGACGAATTAACATCTGCGATTCTTTGCTGAAACGAAATAAAATCAAACTATTTCTGAAGTGAATGGTAACAGGAGACAAAAATTGCATCAAATACGACAATAATGTGCGTAAAAGATCATGGTCCAAGCGTAGTAAAGCTTAACAAATGGTGCAAAGCCAGAATTGTCGCCTCGAAAGGTTATGCTGAGTGTTTGATGGGATTGGAAAGGAATCATCCACTATGAGCTACACCAGCCTGGTCGAACCATTGATTCTACATTTTATTGTCAACCACTGAGGAGACTAAAGCAAGCTATCGAAAAAATGGGCAGAACTGATCAACAGAAAGGGCTTCGTCTTCAATTAAGACAACGCTAGACCACACACATCTTTGATGACTCGGCAAAAATGGAAGACCTTGGCTGGGAAGTTCTGATCCATTCAACGGTAGCCTATCCTTGCACTCATAGAGACAACCATTTGTTTCGGTCAATGCATTACTTGTCGCAGTTTTTCGCCGGGAAACCATAAAAGTTTTACACTTATGGAATAATGTCTCTAGCGGAAAAATGGCAAAAAGTGGTCGACCAAAGTGGTACATAGTTATAAATTAAAAAAAAAAGTTGATTAGAAATACGAAAAAACTTTTTCGACTACCCAATAATACCCTACATGCGCTATATTACAGTTGGGTATAAATAAGCACTCGCTCTCGACGAAACACAGCAGGAATACGAAACCTTTCGCAAAAATTAAGTCAATGCGAACATATGTTTGCCACAAACGATCGCCCTCGCTTCCAGTCATTCAAGCAGCAACACACGCACACATTTACGTAAACTCCGTACGATCAAGTTTCCAAATTTTTGCATTTAATTTATTAATGTTTTGGTTTTTTTTTTAATTTTTCTTGCGTTTTATTGCCATTTTTGCAGCGTATATCTGATTTAATAGCCTCTGTGTTGATGATGGCAGGTGCAAAATTTTTTACCCTCGCAAACAAAAGATTCACGCTGCTGCAGCGCTGAGTGAAAAAGACAACAACAAAAGCAGAAGGTAAAAGTAACAGCGAGCGCTCTGTACCGCAATCTTGCCAACAACGTTAGTTACCTGCCAGCATGATCATTGAGGATCACACTCACCAGCAGGCCAGGCAGCAGGTAGACCTGATTCACTGCACCGCTTACGGCACGGCGTCTCGTGTATCTGGTGAATGCCACCTGCTTGCTTGCCTGCACTTGGTGTTTTTGTTTTTCTTGGTATGCACAACTTTTACTCACCTTGTTTGTGTTCTTCTTGCGATTTCTTTATTTACCGCCTTTGCATGTGGTCAACAGAAACACGATTCATCTGTCCAAATAATTTCTACACCTTATTTTGTGGCGCGTCCAAAGAATTCCCTTACGAAACGCAAAATGTATGCACCTTTTATGTATGCGTATGTGTGTGTGTGTCTTTATTTGCCATTGTCTGTATTTGCGTAGTCATTAAATGCGCAAGCAAATCACAGCCACAGTCCCAGAAGGTGGAATACCACCAGCGCGTCACAATTGTTTGAGTTTGGCGAGACAGCTCCTACAAGTGACCAACTACAAATGCTCATTCACTCTGTTTCCTGTGGCGATAAACAAGCATACACGCATGCAAGCACAGTCCTGTGTATTGGTCCCCAATGGCTCTCCTACTGTGCTGCCAACCGGCATTTCGTCTATTCTGAAAACTTTACGATTTGTTTGTATGTTATATCGCACGAACGTCGTTTAGGTTTTGTCACCTCTCCCATGTCCGGTCCCATTGCTGTGTCGAACATTTTACTTGATTAAAAATAAAACAAACAACACGACTATGCTGGCGTTCAATTATCTAGTGTATAGATGGTTGCCGATATTATTGACAGCAATTAGTAAGTGTATTGGCTACCGTCCGACGGCGTTTCAAATTGAAAGCCTCCGGTGTATTGTAGCATATAGCATGCGCATTAACGTGTAGTTTGTGGAATATGTATACAGGCTGCAAACTGTTGCACAAAAGTATTCGTCAACCAGGCTTAATGTCATTACCATACCAACGATGTCACGCCTATAATTGGCGCTAACACCCTCCCTTTATTTTATAACGTACAGACCTATTAGGGAACAGCGTTTTTCATTCTAAAGCCCACGCCAACGAACTGATTGGATCAGTGTGGCTTTAGACCTGGCAAATCAACAACTGACCAGAAATTCACTCACGACTTGAGTCACTTAACTTCAAAGTCATAATTTCGAGGTCGTAGATAATTTCGTCTATCTTGGAACCAGTATTAACAGCCAACAACAATATAAGCCTCGAAATGCCAACGCAGAATAACTCTTGCCAACAGGTGCTACTTCGGACTGAGTAGGCAACTGAGAAGTAAAGTCCTCTCTCGACGAACAAAAAGCAAACTCTATAAGTCATTCAATATTCCCGCTCTGCTATATTGGGCATTGGCAATGGCGAATATCGCATTCGATGGAACGATGAGCTGTACGAGTTAAACGACGACATTGACATAGTTCAATGAATTAATAGACAGCGGCTACGCTGGCTGGCTAGGTCATGTCGTTCGTATGGATGAAAACATTCCAGTTCTGAAAGTGTTCGGCGCAGTAGCCGCCGGGGGAAGCAGAGGAAAAGAAGACCTCCATTCCGTTGGAGAGATCAAATGGAGAAGGACCTGGCTGCTCTTAGAATCTCCAATTGAAAAGGAAGAACGACTGGAGCGCTTTTTCAAGCTCGTCTATAACCACGTAAGCAGTGTCTACGCCAATAAAAAAGAAGAAGAAGATGTTTTCAAATTTATTAGAAAAATCGGTTAGCGTATTCCGTCCAATTTCGATCGACATAATCGCCCAGCAGAGTCGGTAATGCGAGCCACCATGGATTGGTTTCGCATCACGTTTACTCTTACGCACCAAAGGCGCTATGACTGCTGTGTATCAGACGTATCTAAGAAGACCCGAATAGTCCGCCATCGCGCACAACAATTAACGCTGTGCTCATTCACTATATGGAAGATTTTAAGGAATAATCTTGTTATGTGGGCTTACAAAATCCAAATCGGACATGAATTAAAGCCGAGCAATCATCAAGCTCGTCGCACGTTCTCTGAAAAGACCCAAAACGAGATGGTCATCAAATCCCGAATTTCACAAGAAAATTTTGTTCAGCGATGAAGCTCACTTTTGGTTGAATGGTTACGTTAATAAACAAAATTGTCGCTTTTGGAGTGATGATAATACAGAAGCCATTGTTGAGACGCCTTTACAGTCACTCTTTGGGAAAGCTGACCATAATGCTACCCGTTACAGTCATTGGGGAACGCTATAGAGCCAAGATTGATAACAATTTCGTGCCTAAATTCGATGATGTTGATGTTGATGACCTTTGCTTCTAAGAAGACGGTTTTACACGCCACACAACCAAGCAAATTGATCAATTTATCGAAGAAAACTTTTGATGAACGTTTTATCTCACGTCGTGCGCTTGTGGCATGGCCTCTTAGATCGTACGATTTAACATCGCTGGATAATTGTTTACGGTTATAAGAAGTCCCTTGCCAGATGTCTCGGTGCACACATTTTTGCTTTTATTGCTGGGTATCCAATTATTTTATCCTTCTGTTGTTGTTGTGGCGGCGAATTGGCCGATTGACAGTCCTGGCGGATAAAATCCGGTCCGTTCCGTTACGTAGACCCGACTGTCGTGGAACGGATCATATTTATCCTTCTTCCACCTGCTTTAGGTGTTAGATTTTGTCATATATATGTTTGCTCATTTCGTCTGCTTTCGATCTCTGATTTTATAAAATTATATCAAAGATCTATTCAACAGTTTTGTGATACGAACGCACTGGGTGAGTGTAATATTTGTGGTTTATAAAAACTGGATTAGCAATTTTCTGAAATTTTAACAACTTTCAGTGGTTCCCAAATATTATAAAGCAATGTTTAACTAGAACCGAGTATTCATATATAAAATTATATGAAAAGCTTTTTGTTCACTTGAGCCGAAACTCTTTTGAATCTTAATTTATTTTAGTTGCTTATGCCCTTCAAAAAAATCTTCAGCGTATATTTCCAGATTCCTTTGGGTTTCGCCACCCCTAAATCTAATTTCAACAAGTCAACTATAAGTCCGTGTTGCTGTCTTTTACTTTTCATTTTGTTATTTTGCTTCTATTTTCTTTTTGTTTCTTTTATTTTTCTTTTTACCTCAACTTACATTTTCTGCATTTCTTTTCTCAGCTCGAAACTATGAAATACTCGCATACCAAGCATGCTCCTGCCCTGTTTCATCATCTGTCACAGTGCCAACTCTGGCCGAAGTGCGCTCCTTACATGCCACACTGCTTGCTAGACACAAAACACAGCCACACAACCACCCTCCCATAGCCATAAAGCTACTCGTCTACATATTACAACACCTGCTTTCGAGTAGTATAATATGCCTTGAACTTGGCAATGCGCTGACTACACTGATGGCCATAACGACTGTGACTTCAATAAAAATAGAAAATATGCGAAGGTGTGTGTACATGTATGTGTGCCTTTAAGTTCCATTGGTAGCAAGGCAGGCATGCAAGAAGTACACGTAATGCTCTTCAACACTTCTTCCCCCAGCACAGTGGCGCCAGCGCCTCCAAATACTATTACATATATACATACATTTATATGTATATATATATTCACGAATATATACTTCAATGAATACTTTTCTTAATATTTATTTTTTTATTTCCACCGCTTCCTCTTACCCGGCAAGCGGAAAGCTTGAATTGTGCGAGTGTGTCAAGGAGTTCGTCGTAGAAGCTGCTCGCGTTCAGGGTGGTGGCATTGACACAGGCAAATTTCGCCTTGTGGGTCATCCGAATTAAATGTACAGAAAAGAAAATGTGAATGTTGACAAGAATGTGTTGGTAGTCACTCATATACTTATATACTAAACTAGCTATATATGTGGATGTGTGTGTATATGTGCTCCGTGTTTGAGGCAAAATCAATCGATAATATTGAGATTGGATTAAGACGGAGTGACTAGGAAAATGTACGCCAACCTTTTACCGCTACTTCGGGGCTGGCGTGTAGCAAATGATTTGTGAAATTCGACGGAAACAAAGTAGTGAAGTGTATGAGTGGCGAAAGCGAATAAAAACTGCAAGTAAGAAATGGCAATTAAGAAAAAGATGCTTACGCAAACGGAACGATTTGTGTACACAGGCTGAAGACGTAATTTTTGAAGACTAAAAGGAATTCGAAATTTCGCGTTTTTGATTATAAATTAGATTTATTTCATTTTTTATGGTTTGACGTGCCAAATCAACGAATTGTCAGAAAGTAAGGATCGAATTTATAGAGGTCCATAAAACTTGAATTGAATTGAAGAATCGCAAGAAATCCACTACACCTACCTGGCTCTATTCATAAGGTTCATTTTTGTATGCCACCGGGACGGCAAGTACTAAATTTTTCTTATAGATATCTAGTCAACTGGCATCCCCAAAATTGACTTCATGACAAATTTACTAACTCATAGAATTCTCTGAAGATAGATAACTTTCCTTGCCACCGTTTTTCATACAATTTTTTTTTTTTCAAGCCACATGCATTACTCCTTTTCTGCAAGCAGTACACACTAACCCCAAGTTCACACATTTCCGAACCACTCCAGCTTGTAACCGAAGTAATGCTTATATAAACAAACTTACAAGTATTTATGTGTGTATATCCAAATATATACGAGTACGTACCGTTAAATGCATAGCAAGTTGAAGATTTGTTGGTGCAAATTACACCCGCCACGCCAAGAATTTCATATTACAAGTATGAACACAAAGTTGTATAATTTTAATCAAATTAAAGTCAACGCAATATGTTCGTATTTACATAAAACAGTTTAAGGCACACACACACATACATGCATACATACATTGAGTGAGTCTTCACACGAAAATCGCATTTTTATTGCCGAACATTTCTCTCTTTTCATTTCATTGCATTTCATTTAATTCTTCACTTCTCACACTTCGTTCACAGGTAGCCTGACAGGATTTTGGAGTTGGTGCACAAAGTCGTGCGAACACGCATAACTGCAGGCAATGTCAAAAGTTGGTAATCATACCGAAGTGTACAAGTGAATTTGCATATACTTACTCATATATGTACATATGTATGTAGGTAGTGAGTACCATGCCCTCATATGTAAATTTTGGTGCAAGTTGAATGTCTACCGTCTGACACTTGCGCGAATGTCGATGGCTCACAGTGTCACAGAGTAAATAAGTGCAGAAAATTATTACAAAACAATAATATTGGGTAGTCGAAGAAGTTTTTTCGTATTCTGTCAATAGATGTCGTTGCAGTCGTATATCTCCAATGATACCAATCACATTGTGTCATATGTACATAGTGTTGGAAAGGTGAGATTTTAAGCTTCATTAAACCAAAAAAAAATTAATAAATGAAATTAGTAAAGTTTATGGAGACGATGCTGTATCAGTTCGTGTAGCACTACAATGGTTCACTCGCTTCCGTTCGGGAAATTTCGATGTTAAAGATGCACCGCGCTCTGGTCGACCTATCGTTGAAAAAGTCGATAAAATTATGGAAAATATTGACCAGGACCGTCACACAAGCAGCTATGACATCCCTAAGGAACTTAACATGCATCATCACACGGTTTTGAACCATTTAAAACAGGCTGGCTACAAAAAGAAGTTCGATGTTTGGGTACCACATGAATTGTCTATGGAAAATTTAACGGAGCGAATTAATATCTGCGATTCTTTGCTGAAACGAAATGAAATCGAACCATTTCTGAAGCGAATGACAACAGGAGACGAAAAGTGTATCAAATACGACAATAATGTGCGAAAAAGATCATGGTCCAAACGTGGTGAAACTCAACAAATGTTCGCAAAACCCCCTGACCCCTCGAAATGTTATGCTGAGTGTTTGGTGGGATTGAAAAGGATCCATCATCCACTATGAGCTGCTTCAGCCTGGTCGACGATTAATTCTACATTTTGCTGTCAACAACTGATAAGATTGAAGTAACCAATCGAAAAAAGATAAGAACTTATCCAAAGAAATGGCTTCGTCTTCTATCAGGACAACACTAGACCACACACATCTTTGATGACTCGGCAAAAACTGGAAGAGCTTGGCTGAGAAGTTTTGATACATCCACCATATAGCCCTGACCTTGCACCACCGGACTATCATATGTTTCGGTCACTGCAGAACTCCTATTTTTTTCCATTCAGTTATACGAACTCATACCACTGTGCATCGTAGTACACAAGGAAGTCTGCCGCACTGTAGACACAGCTGGCAAAGCAAATACACTCGTACTTTGAAGCAAAGAAAAGGTAATATGCAAAAACTTAAAGAAATATGAATGAGTTGAAGCAGCGTTTAAGGCGGTGCATGGAACAGTGAAATTTGTTGCAAAAGTCACGCTAGTTATATTCGTAACGAAATTATTGTTCATGCCAAGCATTCGCGTAGTCAGAGAAGCCGATGGAAGCAAGTAGCAGAGATAGACGTGAACGAAATGCCAAGCACTGTGTGTAGTAATAATTTGCATAATAATGTCAAAAACAGACGAAATCAAGCAAAACAAGGTTGTCTGCGCGGGGGGAAAGGGATGACTGGATGACGTGATGGCAATTACTTATAAGGAAACTTTTTCTTAGGACATAACAAAGTTCAGTGCAAAGATGTTGCAATTAGAGTTGCCATTAAATAAATTTGTATACTCTCGCAACATGTTGCTACAGAGTATAATAGTTTTATTGACCTAATGGTTGTTATCATCGAAATGATCGTGATAGATAAGGAGTTATGTGTATAAAAAAGAACAGGTTGAAAAGACGAGCTGAAATCCGGGTGATTTGCTAGACACATACATCCCTTGGCAGGAAAGCTAGATCGATAATGCAGATGGACGTAATCGGACCCCTGTGAGGTTTCTCAGAGAAATTCAAAGATTATCTCTTTACATTATTGATGTGTAAACAGTCTTATTATTTTCTTAATTATAATTAGTCGGAGCACCACTTGCATAGAAAGTTTTTGGCAATAATAAACAAATGACATGAAGAATCACACAGACCTTGCTACAATTTGGAAATCTTTTGCACAATATTTTATGAAGTTCCAATAACCCATAAACAAATGGTCATTGACCCCATTAAATGTAAACACAAGGGGTCATTGATACCATAAAATGTGAGCGAATAGTCTTTTACCTCGTAAAATGTAAACAAAGGGTTCATTGACAACATAAAAGGATAACAGAGATAATAGGTTGTAGACTTGGGTAAAAATGTAAGCAAAAAGATCATTGACCTCATAAAAAAATGGTTTTTGACTTGGCTGAAGGTAACGAAAGTTCGTTGATATTAAAAACCGAAAATGTAAACAAAAGGTTTTTTCTAAAAGGTACACGGTCATAGGTTGTTAACTTGTCTAAAAGTAAACTAAGTGGAAATTGCTTCCATTAAATAAAAAAAGAGGTCATTGACCCCCAATAATGTAAATAAATGGTCATTGACCCCATTAAATGTAAACACAGTGGTCATTGATATCATAAAATCTGAGTGAATGGTCTTTTACCTCGTAAAATGTAAACAAAGGGTTCATTGACAACATAAGAGGTTAACAGAGATAATAGGTTGTGGACTTGGGTAAAAATGTAAGCAAAAAGATCATTGACCTCATGAAAAAAATGGTTTTTGACTTGGCTGAAGGTAAATAAAGTGGTAATTTCTTCCATAAAATGTAAACAAAGGGGTCATTGACCCCTTATAATGTAAATAAAAGGGTATTGACCTCATTAAATGTAAACAAAAGTGTCATTGAAATTGTGGGAGTATATTTTTATGACGACCGCCTTTAAGCTTTTCAAATTACTAGAGTATACAATGTTCGGTGACACCGAGCTTAGCCCTTCTGTATTTGATTTCATTGGATTGCATATAGTAGTTGTAGTTGCAGAATCAAAATAAAATTATTTCGAAGTTCATTAAAATTATATACATAGATCTGACTGTCTCCAGAACGCTAATAATAATTACTTTTCTTTAATAATAACATTATTTTCAATACATTGACGAGAGGAACTTACGAGTGAATAAATATCTTTCTATAAACAAAATATTCGTAGTATTGTTTCGGCAGCTTCTTCCATCATCTCAGCATCGTTTGATTGGCTCAAAGACTGCACACACTGTTTCATATAAAAACCGATCACAGTTATTACTGCCGAACAATATTCACAATTATACTTCTGTATACATGAAACAACGTTTCAAGAGATCATAGATACTGAGAATTGTCCATTAATTATCGTTAATTAAAAGATACATTTATTGAACCAAAAATGCAACTAAGGACTCTTTGCTTGCCTGCAGCTACATATACGAAGTAATAATGTCCATTAGCCAACGAAAACATCCTTGAAGCGCAAATGTTTAATCCGAAAAGTGCAACACAGATTTACTTAATTCGCCCACAAATACAGCTGCATTTAAGCTGTTAAAGAATGCAATGCAAAAGCACACATACGCCACTCTGCAAACAATTAAAGTAATGAGCTCAAGAAAAATACAACCGTAAAAGATTGAAAAAATACAATAAAAAAGAAAACGCTAACTTTGGCTGTACCAAAGTTTTAATGCCCTTCACGGATGCATTTCTTATACCACGTCTTCTTCTTTATTTCCATAGACACCGATTACGCGGTTACAGCCGAGTTTACAATAATTCAAACCAAAATTGTTGATGATATATCGTCAAATAAAAAGTTTTCCATACAGACAGTGTGCGATCGTTCAACATTCCAACTAGACTAGTTCACTAAATTGACTCAGCTCATCACGCTGATCATTTATGTACGTAAAATTATACCTTATAGGATCTCCGACTTTTCATTCTTTCGTGACCAACTTGACATTCCCTGTGCAGGGTATAAAAATTAACAAAAGAAAAGGGTAGATGAAAATGATAATATAAGTACACACGTTTGTTCTTCCCTCCTGCGAAAAATGTCAGCAAGTGTGTAAAAATTAAAGCGGTAAACACATTTTTGTATGCATGTGTGTTCTAGAAGTTTTCCGAGTTGGAGCTGTGAAAACACAAGTGGCAACAGCGACATGCCGGCAATGACGACAACAATGACTGCATTAAGAATTACTTCATTTTCATTAACTACACAACAATGGCGCTAAGCGACATCAGCAGCAACAGAAGCGCGAGCTGACAGTCAACTCACCAAGCAACCGGTCGACCATCGGCCCGCTTAGCAGTCTTACATGAGGGGGCGCTCTCTATAAACGACACATCAGTCGGTTAGAAAACAACTTTTAATGGCAGACATCAGTCGAGAGTCCTTACGAAAATCCAAAACAAAATGGCAAAAAAAAAATCACAGATAAAGCGTTGCATAATAGCGTTTGATAGTTGTTAGAAGAGGGAGTGAATGTTCAACATTTTATAATTATTAAAGGCAATGGCAGGACATTGAGACCTACCTAATGTACAGGTTTTATCCGGAAGGTAATAGGACTGAGTCAATTTAAAAAAATTTATTGAACCAATCGTTTCAATTCTTTAAAAACTTTCAAAATAATCGCCTTCTGCGTCGTCTGCAGCGCTGCCAGCGTGATTTCAAGCAGTGAAGGCGTCACGGAAGGCATTCTCCGGAATATCCTTAAGAGCCGAGGTGCGAACAAAAAGTTCGGGGGTCACATGTGGACTGTAGAGCGGCTGCGGAAGCGTTGCGATGCCGGTCTTGGTTAGGTAGCTCTTCCCAAAAAAGGCGGTGTGAGCCGGGGTGTTATCGTGATGTAACTTCCCTCCAAAAGGGCCTGGTGCCACCGAAACAAAAGGTGCTCGGAGACAATTTACCAGCCGCTCGTTCATTAGCTAGGAATGTCCTTTATGGAATCCAGTCGGTGCCCGCACTCTCCGAAGTACAATCGCGGCGGAAGGAAATCAGTCATATTTCTTTCCGGACAAACCCGGATTACACTATTTTGTTTGAACTTCAGCAAAACGTCAATACTAACTTTCCGCGAAGACCTGTACTTCTATAAAATTTAAGCTGCATGAACGTATAAACCACGTTGGAAATAAATAATTTTTTTCTTTAAAGAGATAGGTAAGCCTTTCGCAGTCCAGTTAAAAACCAATGTACGTATGTATGTACTTTATAAAATCTCTATAGTAGCCATGACGGACGCTTTATGCTTGCAACAAAATGCCGCACTTAAAGTTCAAGTAGTGGTAAAAAAGTGAGAACAATAAACACGAAAGGACATGCGACCGGCATAAAAGAAGTCAGCAACAATAAAAAGCTCATAACACAATGTCAAAAGTAGAAGGATTTGGACGCCAGTTCTGTACTGTAATTCTTTACACAGTCAATGTAGATGTTATGATTTATTTACAGTGGCAACGGCGTTTAAACGACTTGTAAATACTCGTGGTTGGAAACAGAGATCTAAAAAATTTCTTTTTTTTTCGAACTTAGCTTTTCTCCATAGAAGGCTAAGCCAAGTTTGAAATAAAAGAAGATTATGTAGTTTCCTTTAAACTAAAAAATTCGCTGTAATCTTGGGATTTACATCAAGAATAAGAGGTATACAGTAGTCTAAAGGTTAGGTTAGGTTAGTTAAATACTTAGGTTGGTATTCGTGAGACCACGTGTAATCCCACTTGGATTAGTACAGACGCCTTTTCGTTGCGATATGCAGAAATACTAAGCATGGATCAAAATGGCAGCCGCAAATCTACAAATAACCAGCAACAAATTTATTTTGCTTGCTAATATCTACCTCACCCAAATTGTTGGTTTCGTAGAAAATATGGCAACCACGAGCTTCACCCTTAACCTGGCAAAAGCTGGATAGTTAAATTCCATCCTTTCTTTTATCTTTAGCCTCACCGCATGAGTGCAAATGGGACAATGTGCAGTTAGGACACCTATCATTTGCGGTTATGTGAACCATATATTCCATAGATCTTTTGCATTTCACTCTGGGTCATAAGGTTCCCGCAGCCCTATAAGTGCAGATTGCTAACCAACGCAGTGCATGATGACAGGAGAACACCTGCTAGTTCCCATCCTAAAGAGAATTGGGTAAAGGTGCCATTTCTAGCTAGCTCATCGGCTTTACACTACCACTATAACCAGACACCCACACAAGTTTAATTTGGAAGTAGCTTGATGGCTCAGATAGCGAGGTCATGCACATCTTCAGTAATCCATAAGAACCCACAGCGTTCCCTAAACTTACGGTAAATGGTACCGTACACACGCAATACAAGGAAATAGCACTCTTTTTGAAAGTAATTCAACTTTATTTAATCATTCGAACGGACGCGCGAGAGATGTCGAGCTCTCTTGCCATCTCTCTAACATTTGCCTGACGATTTTCAAGCACTATACCTTAATTTTTTTTTATATTTTCATCAGTTGAAGCGGTCGAAAGTCGTCCAGAACGAGGCATGTCTTCAACAACCTCTCGACCGCTTTTGAAGGCTTTGTACCACTCGCAGGCTTGTGCTTTATTCGAAAAGAAGCAAAAAATGCTGTCATGACTCCGTGTTTCTCGCACAAACTTAACAACAGTATTTCAAAGTCAGTGAAAGTACGATTAATCGAAAACGTTGCCAGTGCCATACAAGAAGTCGACAAATTCTTCAAGAACTCATTTCCAAAACGTATGACTGTATTAGCAAAGATACTTGGTGAAAAATTGTCCAGTTGTGTGAAACAAGATGGGTAGAGAGGCACGATGCTGTCCTTCAATTTTTTGCGAAGTTACCGTTGATCATCGAACTCTGTCAAAAATCAGTGAGTGGAAGAACAGAGAAACAGCAGGCAAAGCAACGATTCTCATATCGGCTTTGTGCAAGTTCGAATTTATCGTCGGGCTCTTCTGTCTCAGCGACATTCTATCGCTCACCCATTCGCTCAGCGTAGTTCTTCAAAAGGAAGCAATTGATTTGGCGAAGGCATCGAAAATGATTGGGACGTTGCTTGCCACGTTGGAAAAAAGAGAAAAAAAGTTGATGAAATATAACGATTGATTTATTCAGAAGTCAAGAAAATGGCGGAAAAACTAGATGTTGACGAAGCGAAACCGAGAACATGTGGTCGACAAACGAAACGCGAAAATTACGACGTGAAAACTTGCGAAGATTACTACAGGGTCTCTGTCTACATACCTCTGCTGGATACCATCAAAGAAGATTTGGAAGCTCGTTTTTCACAAGAAGTTTTGGATGGTTACCAATTGAGTGTGTTGCTCCCAGAAAAAGCAAGTATTTTAAAAGAAAACGAAATCGATGATCTAATCGGATGCTTGATAGAAATATTCGGGAATCTTCTGGATGATGAAAAAGCGTACAAAAATTGAAATTCAAAGGTGAATTAAGCTACTGGCAATGCCACTGGCAGCAGCAACAAATTGAAGGCAGCGAAATTCCAACTTCTGCTCTGGAAACATTGAGAAAATGTGATGTCGACATATTCGCAACACCTCTCTCCGAGTATTCTGTACACTTCCCGTAACAAACGGGAGCTCTGAACGTTCTTTCTATAGGGTGATTTTTTAAGAGCTTGATAACTTTTTTAAAAAAAAAAACGCATAAAATTTGCAAAATCTCATCGGTTCTTTATTTGAAACGTTAGATTGGTTCATGACATTTACTTTTTGAAGATAATTTCATTTAAATGTTGACCGCGGCTGCGTCTTAGGTGGTCCATTCGGAAAGTCCAATTTTGGGCAACTTTTTCGAGCATTTCGGCCGGAATAACCCGAATTTCTTCGGAAATGTTGTCTTCCAAAGCTGGAATAGTTGCTGGCTTATTTCTGTAGACTTTAGACTTGACGTAGCCCCACAAAAAATAGTCTAAAGGCGTTAAATCGCATGATCTTGGTGGCCAACTTACGGGTCCATTTCTTGAGATGAATTGTTGTCCGAAGTTTTCCCTCAAAATGGCCATAGAATCGCGAGCTGTGTGGCATGTAGCGCCATCTTGTTGAAACCACATGTCAACCAAGTTCAGTTCTTCCATTTTTGGCAACAAAAAGTTTGTTAGCATCGAACGATAGCGATCGCCATTCACCGTAACGTTGCGTCCAACAGCATCTTTGAAAAATACGGTCCAATGATTCCACCAGCGTACAAACCACACCAAACAGTGCATTTTTCGGGATGCATGGGCAGTTCTTGAACGGCTTCTGGTTGCTCTTCACCCCAAATGCGGCAATTTTGCTTATTTACGTAGCCATTCAACCAGAAATGAGCCTCATCGCTCATCGGACACGGACGCGAAACACATTTCGAACCGAACACTGATTTTGGTAATAAAATTCAATGATTTGCAAGCGTTGCTCGTTAGTAAGTCTATTCATGATGAAATGTCAAAGCATACTGAGCATCTTTCTCTTTGACACCATGTCTGACATCCCACGTGATCTGTCAAATACTACTGCATGAAAATCCTAACCTCAAAAAAATCACCCGTTATTATCTTCGACGCAACATGGCTTAGGACGACCATGCTTCAAGAAATCATGACATCGAAATTACCGCCGAAGACGTCATCGAAAGATTCGCAAAACTTGGCAGTCATCGTTTTGCGATTTTTCTGCATGAAGTTTTAATAAAATGAGTCACTATGTAATGCATTCATATGGTTGACTTTTCGAATATAACCACTTTGTTTACCTAAAAATTGGAATTGATAATTTTTGTTTCATAATTTGTACAGTATTTCTCTAGCAATAATAAGTTTGAAACCCAAATCGAAGGATAAATTCAATTTCCTCCCCCAAGAATCGTCTCTGGATCCGCCACTGGTAGCACATTACCATGACGACACACTGTGCAAGTGTTAAGCATCTATTCTTCATTTGAATGTATGCGCGCTTCAAGTAGCAGTTGCCCGACGGGCGCAATTAGATATTTCTCGCCCTTTTTTTGTGCGCAGACATTTCTCCGCCACATTATTCGTTACTCCTTTACTCCTGTGTACGTCCATGTGTATGAACGAACGCACGTCCGCATACTCACCACTTTGCGTTGTTTTCATGCGCTTTTTTCTGCGCAACCTATCCTGCTGTCAATTATGCTTTTCTTATCGTAGACAACTATCTTGTTGGTTTGTTTGTGCCCAGATAAGCAGACACTCTCGTTTCCGTATATGTGTATACATACATACACGCAGAAGAGTATGGCTTGCTTTTTCCCATTGTTACATTGTTCAAAATTTTGACATTCATGAGTGGCAGAGTTAACAACTCGTTGCAACAAAGTCAGAATGCGCCAGAACGCTAACTAACGGCAAATAACGGAAGTGCGCACACTTGCTACTGCACATCCATTTGTACCATATCCATATCCATGTTCACGTACACATATCGGATTTTATGTATGCACGTGGGCAATGGCGCATCACTGTAGCATATGCAACAATGTGTTTAAGGCCAGTTGGTTGTGTTTACATGAGGATTATGGCCACATTCGAGTGTCTGTCCACTGATCAACTACCTATCAGCAAATTTCTCATGTTACCTGCATTTAGTGGCTCAGGCTTATTCTTGACCGGAAGTTGTCATGGAATCTCAGTGTTTAGTTAAGAACAAAGCAGCTCAGGTGGCAATTGGTAAGCGTTTATTACTCGTGTCACAGATAACACATCGACCTTATAGTTAGTGCTGTAAGCGAATTAATTCACACCATAGATTTCAAGGATGAATTTTTGGTGGAATTGTAGTTGATGATACGAGGACCGTAGAGGTTCGAACTCACCCTACGATCGTGAAATGCAGGCGAGATTTTTTTGTCTTGAGTCTTTTCAATAAAAAAGAGTTCCACGGCAAAAGCCTCTCCAGCAAACCTCTAGACCTACCTAAGCTCAGAAGTTTATAAAATAAAAATTAAGTAAACAACTCTCTAACTGTAAAATATTTTAAGACCGAAATCTTCCAATAGAGGCTTACTTGTGTACACTAGTTATTCAACACATCTCGTAACATATATTTTCCTCTCAGCGGCACAAAAGCTCTGCGTTTTTTATTTCATCTAACTTTCAAAGATTTTCAATTTGACCACACTCTCCTTCTATTTCTAACTTTTTGCGCTTCAAGCTCCTTGGCTATTTCTGCATTTCTTACTGCACAAGCACTTTCGTCTGTGGTTAAAGCCACTTTCGTAATGACGTTAAAGCTTAAGTGGTATGAAATCTTAATCGGCTTTTTCTGCTACAATTACCATTTTCGAAATTGCCACTTGAAATGATGACAGCTAAGCTTTGCTCCTTCATTCCCCCACTTCTTTCGCAATTCGATTGTAAATAATGCGAGTATTGCATAAGTGGTACTTCGAATAATGTCAACGAAGGCTTAAATAAGTCCGCTTATAAGAATTAGATTTATGCAATTTAATGGAAATTGAACAGATTAGAAGCTATTTATGTGAGTATTTATGTAAGTATTACAAATATTAATTTGAACAACGTTCTTGGAGAGTATGTAGGACTTTGTATGAATGCATAATGTGATGCCCTGTGTTGAGCTACTGGAGGAAAGAAAAATAGAGATCAAGATACAAATTCACTGCGGATCACAGGCGCTGATATGGTAGAGATATGATTACGTTTTTGTTTATTTAAGGGGGTATTCTACTCTAGAATTTTGAAAAATTCGATTTTTTCATATATTTAAAGTTTAGACTTTCAAAAATATGATCTTGGAAGGATTTTTCAAAATTCGACTTATTTTCGGAGATACAGCCGATTTTGTGAGGTGACGTCCGTGTTCACTAGAATTGTCTCCTAAACTTTATACGCGTTTTTCTCGAAACTACTTTTTTCCACGCGGTACCGGCATTATCTCAAGTTCTATACAACCGATTTACTTGAAATTTTGTATGAACCTTCTTTATATAATACTCGTTTATCGTTCCTACCAGCATCGTGTCAAAATTTTTGTTTTAAATTTTGGAAAAAAAGCAGGAATTTCAAAAAAAAACGTAAAAAATGATTTTTATTTCAGGCAGTCGCCATTTTTCAAAAAAAAATTTTTCGTGTTCCCGGACTATAACAGCATCCTTACTGATTAAGAATTTCTTTTGATTTTTTTTTTCAGACCACCAGGAGAGTCAGGATCAATGTCACCAGGATGCGCCATTTTTGTTTACACACTATAAAAAAATGGATAGTAAAAATATTTTTGGTTTTTTTTTAAATAAAGTTCAAAAAACTGCCCAAAATTTTTTTTCTAAGGTAGAATACCACCTTGCCAAAAAAAAACACTCCACTGATCCTTAACACAGTAGTAAGAAGGCCTTCATGTTGGTCTTTTTGGCTCAATGGGTATGTAAACAATCAAAATTATCGCATTTGAGACGAAGAGCAATCGGAAGATATTTAAGAGAAAAAATAACGGTTATATCGGCGACATTTGGTCTCAACAAGATGGCGCCACTTCCCTCACTTCACATCAACATTTCGGTGAGCAGAAAATTTCACGTTGCGAGCCGGTTAGGACAATCCCGCTTCGATTCAAGCCTTGCAACAAAACAACACGCGTGTCATTCGTCAGTTACCAGTCGAAATGCTACAACGAGGCATCGAAAATTGGACGCAACGGATGAACCATCTGAAACCTTCAATAAATTCTTTCGAATGCTAATAAACATTTTCCACTAAATTTGAAGTTTCTGTGTATTTTCTTTAAAAAAAATAGAGAGCCTCGAAATGTATCAGCCTTTATTAGAAGCACTTTACCATACCACCAAATTATTGCTGAAGGCGACAGAACAGAGAATTTCTATTACTTCAGTCATGATAGTGCGTACACTTACCAACGATGAGTGACATAACAATTATTAACTAATACTCGAGCAACTTGCCTAAGGTAGCCACACCTACTCTCCTACTCACGCTAAGATAGTGATGTCAATCAATAAATGTATATACGAATATCTAAAGTTCTATATATGCATTTCGAAGGAGTAAACGGGAATGAAGAAGACTACGAAGACAGCAAATAATTACTGTTATGGCGAAACCACATTTAAGTTTTGCAAGTGACAACCACCGATGTTATGCCAGTCGTAATTACTTTTATGTAACGATTACTACAACAAAAAAAAACAAAAACAAAATTAACAGAGTTATTCAGCTGAAAGTGTGCAACACCCAATCCTATCTCCACCTTTATATGTATCACCTCCATTCCAGCCGCTGTTATCACAACTTGGAATATAAATTTCTTTTCTGCTTTTCTTGCTTTCTTCATGCCTTTTTGCCTTCATTGTGTAATTCACTACACAGCTGTTAGCATTTTCAATCAAAATTCTGGGCTGTCGCTGGCGGTTGACGCCATTACAAGCGTCTCAACGCGCAGCTCTACCGGAAATGTACAATAAAATTTCATTATAGCTGCTACATTGCTCGCCGGACCACTAGTATCTTTGCAATATCCTTATGTATGTACATGTGTATGTATGTAAGAAGTAAGTAACGCCAAAAAGTTTTCCCTTCGCTTCGCCGTGCGTCAACAGTATAAAAATAAGCGCAAGACTTCGAAATTCATCAGTACTTCATGGAACGGGCTCGCTGATTTGTGTGCAAGAACTGTAAATGTGTCCGTAATGCACGACCGGTAAATAAGCACAGTTTTTGCATAATTACATTTCAGTTTCCGCAACTTTTCGTAACCAGTGCATGATGTTTACAAATGTATTTTTACTTTTTCTTTAACTTTTGTATGTCAGCTATATTGAATTCTGGTCCGACCTGGAGAAAAGATTGTATCTTTCCCGGAAATGTGCAGCTTTTTGAAGGACATGTGCAAAATTTCAGATCGAAATCTCAAAAGCTGGGAGGCTAAAATGACTCAGCTCCTCACGCTGATCACTGTTTATACAAGGTCTGTTGCAAAAGAAACAGGACTGTTAAAAAAAACAACAAAAAATTAATATTTTTCAAAAGTTATATTTTTTTATTCAAAGTAGTTTCCTTGTGCTTCGATACAGCGTTTAGGCCGGTCATTTTTCGGAATGCTCTTGAGAATATCGGTCGTCTTTTGGATAGCTGAAATGTCCTGAAACCAGTGTTCTTTCATGGGCAAATGAAGTTTTCCAAATAGGTAAAAATCACAGGGTGCCAGATCAGGTGAATAGGGTGAGTGGTTAATGGTTAATATGAAGTTTTTTGTCAAAAAATCAGTGACAAGCCTCGACCGATTACACAGCGCATTATCGTGCAACAGGCGGCAGGACTCTGCCTCACGGTATTGTGGTCGAGCACGACGAATGCGTGACAAAAGACGCTTCATAACACCAAGGTAAAACACAGCATTAATCGTTTGGCCAGGTGGAACGAACTCTCGGTGTACAATATCCTCGGAATCGTAAAAACAAATCAGCATTGTCTTTATTTTTGACTTCTGAAGACGACTTTTTTGGCCCGACTTCTGATCGTCACAGAGGTCCTTCTTGGAATCGCTTAAACCACTCATGCGCTGATCACCATAAACTTTTTTCATCATTTGAAATGTTTCAGTAAACGTTTTCCCAAGTTTAAAGCAAAATTTAATATTTGCACTTTGTTCAAAATGCATTTTACGACCGATGACCAAAAGCTGCTATCACTTTTTGATCGATAACATCGATTGTAGTTATCCAATTGTCTTAAAATTTTTACAAAATGTCAACAAGAGATCAAACTTTTTATTTCATATACCCACCAATAGGTGGCGCCACCAGAAACAGTTATATTTAAAAAGTTCTGTTTCTTTTACGATAGACCTTGTATTTTATAAGATCTCCGATATTTCCTTTTGCCAAAGTTAATATACCCTGTTTAGGGTTGAAAAATCAAAAATGCAATTAAATTCACACTTACTTTCACTACACTCCTACCATATAACGGCACTTTTTTAATAAAAAAGATTGTTTAAATAAAACTAATAAGATAATTTTCAATTAATTTTTATTTTTTTTTTTATATTATTTTTTAATGTTATTATTGATATTTCCATCGAAATTTGTAGAAATAGATAAAACACTCGCTTTTCAAAGTCGTCCGATATCAGCTGCACCTTACTTATTCGCACTTTATTTTCCCGTGTAATTTTCTCTTTGGTATGCTGTTGCGTAAGTGGTTTTTAAAAATTATGGAAGCGCCTTATTCTCTCACATTTTCTTCTCTCTGCAAAGCTGTCAAAGTTCCTTAACAACTGTCAATACTGTCATAAGAAACATTTATTTTTTTGCTTTAAAAATTTTTAATTGTCTGATTTTAAGGTGTACGTAATTACTTCCACACTTCCACACTTCCACAACATTTCCACACTTAATTTCAACTCGCCAAAACCCCGCTAATTACTATATAAGTATGTAGCTTCACTGTGGCCATCAGTGTGGGTCATTAGCATTTCTTTGGACAACGTAATCTTCCTGTTTCGCAGCAAAGCCTTATACGAAACATAAATAACGGTAAAATATGCAAACCTAATTTTGTTTGTGTATATGTTTTTTTCTTTTTCGTTTTACTATGTTTTTAATATATTCTTTGTTTCACTTTTAGCGCCCTTTTTTATAGTTCATTAGCATTCACCGCATAATAACCGTTATGTTAATACTTATATTAAAAATGTAGAGCAGGTTGATTAAATTAACTTAGCGTATGTACATATGTTGAAATGTGGCACAATTTTTGTGTGATTTTGTGAGCATCTTCTTTACCGCTTATGCGGTTATAGCCGAGTTTACAACAGCGCGCCAGTTGTTTCTTCTTTTCGCAATTTGGCGCCAATTCGAGATACCAAGTGCAGCCAGGTCCATTCTCCACGAGGTCTTTCTAACGGAGTGGAGGTCTTTCTTTTCCTCTGCTTTCCACGGCGGATACTGCGTCGAATACTTTCTGAGCTGGAGCGTTTTCAGCCATACGGACGATATGACCTAGCCAGCGTAGCCGCTGTCTCTTAATTCGCAGAACTATGTCAATGTCGTCGTATAACTAACGAACGTATAATATAACGAATGCGATATTCATCGTCGCCAATACGCAAAGGAACATAAATCTTCGCAAACCATTTCTTTCGAAAACTCGTAACATCCACTCATCTAATGTTGTCATCGCCCTGCGCCATATAACAGGACGGGAACAATGAGTGACTTATAGAGTTTAGTTTCTATTCGTCGAGGGGGGATTTTAATTCTCGATTGTAGCATCTGTTGACAAGACTTATTCTGCGTTGGAATTCGAAGCTGACATTGCGGTTGGTGTTAATACTGGTTCCAAGATTGACGAAATTATCTACAACTTGAAGTTATGTCAGCACTGACGTGGGAGTCAAGTAGCGAGTTTGTTTGATGACAGGAGATATTTTGTCTCGTCCTCGTTCAATACCAGACCCATTTGCATCACTTCCTTATCCAGTCTGCAGAAAGCAGAACTAACGGTGCGGGTGTTGAGGTAAATTATATCAGTATCATCGACGTACGCCAGCAGCTTACGTGTGAGATAAACTACTGTGCCCAAAAAATAAGGTGACATTATATTTATTTTGAAAATTCTTCATTTATTCTTCCAAATACCAACGGATTTTCCAATCTTCGAAACACTGGTTGTAGTCACTTTCCGGGATGGTCTTCAGTTCCGTCTTTGCTGCGGCTTGAATCTCCTCTATCGTATAAAAACGCCAGAAGTCGAACGGCGCCAGATCAGGTGTATACGGTGATTGCGCAACGATATGGGTTGTGTTTTTGGCGAAATGATCACGAATTACGAGTGCAGTATGGGATGGTGCTTTATCGTGGTCTAAAAACCAAGAATTGTCTTTCCACAATTCCGGCTTTTTTAGGCGGATAGCGTTACGCAAACGACGCATAACGTTCAAATAATATTCCTTGGTGACTGTTTGACCGGTTGGAAGAAATTCATAATGCACAACACCACGATAATCGTAGAAAACAGTCAACATGACCTTCATTTTTGAGCGACTTTGGCGCGATTTTTTTGGTCTCGGCTCTCTTTTGGCACGATATTCGCTTGATTGATCGGTTGTTTCGGGGTCGTAAGCATAGATCCAAGTCTCATCGCCAGTTATATTGCATTTCATGACACCCTGGTAGTCGGAAAGCATCGTTTCACACACTTCAACGCGACGCCTTTTTTCCAAAAAATCAATGTTTTCGGTACCAGTGGAGATTTGACACGCTTGAGACCCAAAACATCCTTCAAAATGGCATTGGCTGAGCCTTTCAGTATGCCAACTTCATCAGCAAGGTCTCTAATTGTTAATCGATGGTTTGTCAACACCAAATCTTTGATTTGTTGAACGTGAACTTCGTCGGTTGAGGTTGATAGTCGCCCTGGACGCTCTTCGTCTTCGACACGTTCACTTTTTTTTGACATAGCCTCATCACCAAAGGCTTTCTGTACCATTCTCAACGTATCCGCAGCAGAAAATTGATTCCGTAAACAAAATTGCAAATGCAAATTCTTTGCTCAACAAATTTCGACATGACAAAAAACGAAAAACTCACTTTTAGCAGCTCACAAAACGACACTTATCTCAAACACTAATGAATATTTTGACATGAAATTTGACATAAATATGACTCACAGTACTACCAACCTAAAAAAAAAAATAATTCTCCAAATCCTTCGACGCGCGCAGTTTAAATTCAAATGTTATTTGTTGGACACAATAGTACATTACAATGAGATGCCTAAAGTCCCTTCACGCTAATCGTGCTGCGCGTGTTAAGGTAACTTGAAATTACGTTCAAGATCTAAGCTCCATATTCAACCCAATTACAATTCATTTGCCACGTTTGCAAGTCATTCTCCGCAAGTACGCAAATAATGTCTGCTTAATAGCAGTTTAAACTGCTCCACATTTAACTAATTGAAGTTTATGATGGTAGGACAATTTCGTACATCATCAACTACGAACCTAACCAAATAAGATATTCTTATACGCATCTCAGGCCTGCAATATTACAAAACTGTTTTTCATCGCGCCTATTTAATATCCTCCACGCCACTTACACGCAGACCACACAATTCCTAAACATGTTTTGTGTCCTGTAAATGTTTGTACATTTTGCCCTAAGCTCCAAATTATCACCTGCACATGCCAGCCGTGAGTTCTCCCGGACCTCTCTCCCAAATTATTGATTGGTTATTTGCACATTTATTAAATCAGCGTGTCAAATGGCAAAACAAACGCGCATGTAATGCCATATTGCCCTTGGCTAAATTTAAACATATCTACTCCCACATAAACTCACAAAAACGCTCCCACAAAAGCGACATTAAATGCTCAGGAGCAGCCAAATGGCAAAACAAGCCTTATCGAAATATTGAACACGTCAAATGTAATAACGATTTTGTACAACACTTGGTTGTTGGTTGCCTTGCTGCCATTGTAGAATATCTTGAGTATTACTTCTTCGCAGGCCACCTGTGCACCCAAAGCCGTCTTCACTTTGCTAAAGCTGCTTTTTATCATTCCACTACTCGTGTTCGCTCATTCGCTTTGAATGCTACTGAATGCTTGCGTGATTATCTAAATGATTGCACCCGAGCACCTAAGCATTGATATTAATACAGAGGAGCGTGAAGATGTGGTGGCTGACAGTCGGGCTATGAGACCCAGGTGTGTGTTTTCAATGCGGCTTCGTCGTTGCTTTTGCGCCTGCCGGTTGGAGGCATTTCACAGCTCCGTGCGACAAGATACTTATACAGTGGGATAACTCAGTATCGCATTATTGTATTTTTAAAAAGGAAGAGGTTTTAGAAATTTTCGGAAGAATTACATTAGTTTTCTCCAACTAACCGTTGTTTATAATAAGAAACTATTCGAGATAGATATAGAGTTAGGTGTATATACCAAAATTATAGGAATGTTTCGGCTAATCGAATTCCAGATGTCTTGAAAATTTGGAGATAAAGAAGAGGTTAGTATCACAGATTAGCGAAATCGGTCCATTGTCACGCTTACAAAGATTCGTTAAACGAAATATCATCAACTGTTTTAACTACGGCAAAAATTAAAAATCCTTCTGTGAAAAACAAAATTAAGTACGCGGACCTATTCCAAGCATCTCTCTCATCTCTGGCATATGATGAAGCTAAAAGCAACATTTATCGGTGGTACGAAGTGTTTTCATAGGGTCTAGAAGATGTGAACGACGACGAGCGTGCCGGAAGCCCGAGCACGAGACGAAAATATTAATGAAATGAATGAAAATAGTACTGGACAATCGTGGGTTCACTATTAGAGAAATCGCTGACGAACTAACCATATCGATTTTTACCAATGGTTTAGGTATAAGTCGGACCTTCCAAAAGTTTTTGTCAAAATTACTCTCTTTCGTCCAATAACAGCGTTGCGTTGACATTGCTCAGGAGATGTTGGATTCAGTCCATAGCGACCCAGATCCAGGTCTGCTCAAGAGAGTCATAATTTTTGACGAATCATGAGTTCATGGCTATGACGTGGAAACCAAAGCTCAATCATCCTAATAGAAGCAGCGGCATGAGCCATGGATTTGCTGAAAGATTTCTTCAATTGCAGGGTCGTCGTGAATCACGAGTTTTTGCCAATCAGTCGTACGATCAATAAAAAATATTAACTGCAAGTTTTGAGCAATTAGCGCGAAGTAAAACGCCGGATTTGTGGAAGAACAAAAATTGGCTTTGTACCATGATAGGGTCCCTGCTCAAACAACATTGACTTTCCTCGAATATTTGGGCAAAACATTCACATTAATGGTGCCGCATCCACTGTACTCTTCAAACCTGGGGCCCTGATCTTTTGAATGAGTGCGTTAACTTGCTAAAGAGAACGCCAGAGTCAATTAATTTTACCTCTAAGATGGTATGTCAGGGCTGCATGCACAAGTGGCGTAACACCAACTAATTTTAGGGTAAACTAGGGTTCTCGGGAACCACTCGACCAATTTTAGCAAAATTTGTTACTTAACATTACTTTGAGATTTTCATATTAAATTATCGGAATAAAATATTTACAAATAGTGTCTTCAAAGTGTGGCGCCTCTGAGAACGCAATCAAACTATACTTTTCAAGGCCTCTGATACAAAATACGAGAATATGAGTGTCTATGCCGAGCTTTTTGGTAAAAAAAAATTATGAATTTCAAACAAAAACAAACCCATACAAATTTTTTGCAAAAAGAGAAGTGTAAATGTGCCACTGTAACACTGTAAGCTGTACTATAGCCTTAAGCAAGTTGTGCTGCGGAAGGTAATAGGCTTCCTAGTGGTTTCAATGAGGTGCGCTTGCCGCATACACTCGGCATGCTCTTGCACTGGGCGACTGAGCCACATTGCTACGTCGAACCTCCATTCAGAGTGTCTTTAGCTTTTATTAGTCTCCTTTTCTTGTACAAACCCGGTAAGTATTCGAGCATTGTGTTTGCGTATTTGTTGTGCTCATTCCTATTATTTTGGGCTTTTAGTATTTTGTACCTTTCGCCCCTGTCGAAATTTATTTCCTCCGGTTTTGTGCTCATTTTTTCTTTCCATTAACATTAGGCGAACAGAATGTTTTGTTACCGCGCTTATCTTTGTTTCGTGGCTACCACCAGCTTTTGTGCAACGCCGCTGTGCCAGTGCTCCATATCGATTGTAATTTCTGTAGTTGGTTTGTTTTCTTTTCGCTGACATATTTACACGATTTAATGCTCTAATGATGCGCAATTTGTCGTTAATTTTTTGGTATTTTGGGGCTTACTCATTTCATGTGCACGCAGGTCTCGTTCACATTCGCACATGTACTTATATTACGTACGGTACTTATGTTCACATCGTACAACGCTAATTACAGTTCATGTTTTGTGGTACTTCCCAGAACTGACGGACGTTGCTTGGAAGCTTTTACAATTTTGAGAATTGAAATTGAAAGCAAAATGAATTTAATTAAATATTTTACATTTTGTTCATTTCTTCAACGAAAAATTTCACAAACGAAAACTGAACTTCCAAACAAATTTGGAAGTTGAGAACATAAGATTGATAAAAAATTAAAAATCTTCAAATCTATTCAAAATTAGATTTGATTTTCTTGTGTCTTTCATTACTTAGATCTTAAAAACCCTATAATTTAATATATTAATATAAATACTGTAAAAGAAACCACAAGTCCATCGTTATTTCTTCGAAATTTCCTCTTTTTGTAATATCGAAATTTAAACCTGATTCCCTTGAGTTTGCAAGCATAACCATTCATTAGCGATGCACCTGTTAAATTTCAATGTTTACACGTGTATAACATAACTGTTCAACCAGGCATTGAACATTTATGTACAACAACGCTTACAATCAACGAGGCGCAGATACACACTCATATCATATACATACATATTTATATACTATATGTACATGTGTATGTCTAGGCGTACCCCTCAAGGCAATTTAATCCATTACATTTATGAATACTATGATCGTAAGTGCTCATAGATTACATTGTATGTACGAATGCATAAATAATACCGGCAGGCAGAAACGTACATTTGTACATGTATAGGTAGTCAGGTAAATCCAATCATATAGTATATATCATACATATCATACATATATAGAGGTATGATAGTAGCAATATATTCATAAAATGTCTTTTCCTACGCAAATTCAATTGAAAGGATTGATTAAAGGTGCATTAGCATTATACTCGTATACGTATGTATAGTATATGGGGTATTCCACACCAAATCGACCACTTTTGAACCCGACCCCTTTAGATTTTGCTGAAACTTATGCATCATTTTCTACCCTTTGAAAAACATTTTTGAGAATTGTTTCAAAATTTTTTGTCCAACTTCAGTTCAAAGTTCAAAGTTCAGTTGTGAATTTTTCAAAAAAAATAGCTTTTTTATTTTCAAATAGCCATAACTTTTGTAGAAATTGACTTTTGGAGACCTTTTTTTTAAATTTTTGTTTTTGAATGAACTTTTCGAAAAAATACACGAAAAAAATTTAACACGATCAACTATATAAAATAATCGGTTTTTTTAAGTAAAATCGTCATTTTTTGGAAGTTCGCCATTTTTTTCCTCAAAAAAAACTTCAATTAATTTGACAACTATCCCTGCTAATCCCGGAGTGGGGCGATTTTTTTTATTTTTTTTATTTATTTATAAAAAAAATTGTCAAATTTTCAGAAAAGAAAAAAAATTTTTCCGTAAACTTTATTTCTATCATGTCGATTTGGTATGGAATACCCTATATAAACGTATGTATGTATATAAAATAAATTACATTCAAAAGTAAAACAAATTTATCTTAAATGTATCTGAAATTATTATTGAGTTGAAAAAAGAACTATTGATTTACATGTAAATACAATTTTAGTCGAAAATATAAGCAACTGTTTATCTCATAAACAATTTTTTAGGCTGTCATTAGAAAGTATTTTTGAATAATGTTTCGTCCGAACAGGGTGAACGTATATTCTTCAAGATATTGCCCCTTTACACCAAAAAGTCTACATAATGCCCTTAATAAACTTATTCTTACTGCAACCAGAAGCTGTTATAACGGTTGATCGAAGTATAGTTACTTTTAACAATAGCCTCTTTTTGACAAATCATGCGTGAGTCGTGTCATCATAGAAAGACTTATGCCTGAACAACGTTTACACATGGTTCAACTTTATTACGAAAACTCACGTTCTGTAAAGAATGTGGTCCAAATAATCAGCCTACTAAGCATAGTATTCGTAACACTATCACCCATCTTAAGACCTAGCATTCATTATTGGATAATATTTGACCGAATAGATCACGTCCAGTAGGCAGAGAAGAAAATATAGCGCCCGTAGCTTTAGTGTACACGAAGACTTTGGAGAGTCTTCGGCGCTGTTCGCAACACCTCGGACTGACGTATTGAATGATAGAAATCTTAAATTGAAAGCGTACAATATACACCTTGTGCAAGAACTGAAGCTGCTCGATCTTAGCAAGCGACAACGCTTCGCTTTATGGGCTCTTGAAAAGCTCCAAGAAGATCCGACATTTTCGAGCCAAATTATGTTCAGTAATGGAACCGGTTTCTAGCTGAATGAGTATATAAACAAGCAAAATTGCCACATTTGAGAGGAAGACGAAGTGTCTAAAAAAAATGTTTACAAGTGGTATAGTGAGTTCCAAGCCGTGCGTGAACGTGTCGAAGAAAAAGAGCGTGCAGGGCGACCATCAACCTCAACCGACGAAGTTCACGTTCAACAAATCAAAGATTTGGTGTTGAAAACCCGTCGATTAACATTTAGGGACCTTGCTGATGAAGTTGGCATATCGAAAGGCTCAGCCAATACCATTTTGAAGGATGTTTTGGGCCTCAACCGCGTCAAATCTCAACTGGTACCGAAACCATTTTTTGGAGAAAAGGCGTAGGTTGAAGTGTGTGAAACGATGTCTTCCGACTACCAGGGTGTCATGAAATGCATTATAACTGGCGATGAGACTTGGATCTATGCTCATGACCCCGAAACAACCGATCAATCGAGCGAATATCGTGCCAAAAGAGAGCCGAGACCAAAAAAATAGCGCCAAAGTCGCTCAAAAATCAAGGTCATGTTGACTGTTTTCTTCGATTATTGTGGTGTTGTGCATTATGAATTCCTTCCAACCGGTCAAACAGTCAACAAGAAATATTATTTGAACGTTATGCGTCGTTTGCGTAACGCCATCCGCCTAAAAAGGCCGGAATTGTGGAAAGACATTTCTTGGTTTTTACACCACGATAATGCACCATCCCATACTGGCCTCGTAATTCGTGATCATTTCGCCAAAAACACAACCCATTACGTTCCGCAACCGCCGTATTCAGCTGATCTGGCGCCGTGCGACTTCTGGCTGTTCAACAAGCTCAAAAGACCTCCCCGGACCGTTTTTATACAATAGATGAGATTCAAGCCGCAGCGAAGACGGAACTGAAGGCCATCCCGGAAAGTGACTACAACCAGTGTTTCGAAGATTGGAAAATCCGTTGGCATAAGTGCATTGCATCGGGAGGGGATTACTTTGAAGGGGATGAAATTGATTTGGTTAATTCTTTTTCAAAATAAATACATACATTTTATTTTTTGGGCACAGTAGTATATGCTTTCTTTTTATTGAGTAAGTAGTGAATTACCCAACGACTTTAATATGTTACATGAAATCAAATATTTTTAAAGCAAATTCAATAGATTATACAGCAAAATGATAATTAATTTAGTTATTAAGTTCAATATTTCGGATTTCCAATCGAGAATCAGTTCGATTAATAACTTTAGAACTTCTCTTAAAACATACTAAACTGTTTTTGATGCTTGGTATATACAATAATGAATGACGAGCGTATGGTTGTGTCTTCAGGCAAGCAAAGGTGCGTACATATGTTAATATCAGCTAATGAAAGGCTCGTGAATGTAGCGAAAACCGTCAATTTGCATGCATAAAACAACCGTTGCGCACAATAAATGGTTGGCGGGTATCATTCACGGCTATCAATGGAGAATTATCTAGTCCATCTACGTACATACATAAGCGTGTATAAGACGAGTATGTAGAACGGAGGAATAAGGCCACAAGGCATACCATAAACAGGCCTGTCTGCGTGTTGACAAGGAGGCAAGGAGATAAGCAACTATATTGCGGCTGCAAGTTACTTATTCATGCCAACACTTATGCTACCGCCTAATGCTGTGTTAATCGTATGTGTAAATATGGACGTATATGCAATAAACCTAGAGGCGCCAGCGCACAACATGAACAACATGTCGATGATGTTTCGCAGTTGTTGTTGTGGTTGTGTTTTTTCAACCGATTATGCCATAATAATCGGCGTGTTAATAACCGCCGCTGTGTTGTTTATTGGCATTTTACACATTGAATTCGCTGATATGATTCGGTTCTGCGCTTCTGCTCACTTCCGCGTATCCTTAAATACATATTAAGACAGCATTCTTGGGGATTATATAAAATTAAGGATTCTTCAATATGAGCGCATTTTTGTTGAATTAGTTTTTTTAGATATTAGTCCAGAAAGTTTATGGGGAACTTTTCTTCTGTAATTAGTCTTTTAATAGACAAGTGTATTGCCACGAAGGTCGCTGTAAGACACTGCGAAGTTGGGTATATAAAAGTACCCAAACAGGAACATTCTGAAACTCTACTTATTGACTGTTTACCTGAGCACTAAGATCATTGCGTAGTAGAGTCTTCTCGTGCTACACGAGAGATTTGTAAATGGAATGAAGTCGCCGGCGAAAAAGCGCAGTAAACTTTTTCACGGACTGCTCAAAGCTTATAGAGAAGCTTAGAGGGGGAGTTTTCTACAAAGAGTTCATCGTCAAGCACAGTTTCAGGCTACCGGATCACAGCGTTTTTAGTAGCCATGGATGTATTGCTCCGAAGTCCAGCCTCTTTCATGGAGGTGAGCATTCACTTCACACTGACAACATAGCGCCAATATTAACAATAATTTCGCTCAGTGTACATTAGTTAATAAATTAAGCTCCTTCATTATCAGGTTTGTTTGAGTGTCTGATCATAGCAGAATCGCTGGAAAGTACAAATGCCGATGAGCTTGCAAGTGATGGCATCCTTGTCCCGCTTACATCGGATTAAAAAACGTGCTGGGTTTGTTGTTCGCCATTGTCATCTTGCGTTCAAGCGCTGGACCTGTGGACTACGTGTGCGCTTAGTACACGCTGGTCAGCAACGAGCTCTTGTGCAACTACGAGAACGTCCTCGTTTAGAGTAGAATGCAGCAGATCCACTTAACTACTTTAATATACCCTTAGAAAAGTTCATCTTGCCGAAATCATAGGAGTTTCCACTAAATATTGCCCAATAGGCGTACATCCGGTAAGTCTAAAAACTCTCTATTAAACGCCTTTTACAAGACTGAGGTTGACTGCCGAGATGCTAGTCATATTAGATAACTTAATATATGTATACTTAACTAACGAGAACAAGAGGAAATACCTCATGTCATCAAACTAACAGTTGTCGCACTCGCGACTTGGTTCACACGTCACTGTTGACAGTCACAACTTTGTAGTCGTAGATAATTTTGTCTATCTTGGTACCAATATTAACAGCAACAACAATATCTAACGCAGAATAACTCTTGCCAACAGCTGATACTTCGGACTGAGTAGACAGTTGAGAAGTAAAGTCCTCTTTGAACGAACAAAGTCAAAACACTATAAGCCACTCATTATACCCGTCCTGCTATATGCTGCAGAGGCATGAACGATGACAACATCTGATGAGTTCACATTGCGAGTTTTTGAAAGAAAGGTTCCGCGAAAGTTTTATGGTTATTTACACATTGGCAACAGTGCATATGGTATTCGATGGAACGACGAACTGCACGAGTTATACGTCGACATTGACATAGTTCAGCGAATTAAAAGATAGTGGATAGGCAGGCTAGGTCATGACGTCCGAATGAACGAAAATACTCCAGCTCTGAAAGTATTCAACACATTACCCGCCAGTTGAAGCCGAGGAAGAGGAAGACATCCACTCCGTTGGAAAGACCAGATGGAGAAGAATCTGGCTTCGCTTGGTATCACCAATTGGCACCACATTGCGAAAAGAAGAAACGACTGGCGCGCCGTTGTTAACTCAGAAGAAAATACTTGTGTCAGGCTCAAAACACTTTATCGATTTATGAGAGTATTTAGGGTGAATACTTATGAATATTTAGGCATCACCTAACTTTGACTTTAAACAAAACTTCTACAACAACTTTTCAGTTTCTATATATTTGAGTAGGCATTTCTATGATTGATTACCTTTATCATATTTAAGCTCGAGACAAAGTCTAAAGTTCAGTTTCACCCACACTTAGCATCTCATTACACATTAAATCCCACCCAAAATTACACTTTCAGTATGCATACAGGTAAATAAGATGCTAATAAGCTGTTTAATGCCGCGTATTTGTTTATTTATCAGCTATCGGCAGCTGCCAGCCGCCTCAAAGCCTTTTACCCAAATCAACAAATGAGGCATTTGCGCAGGAGTATGCACATTTATGGCAAATATTTTGAGCATGTGCAATATACTTAGTAGCGCTTATAAATAGCTCCTCACACTTCCCGCGTCTCGGCATATTCCATATAGAACTCTTTCATTGCCGCAGCATACTTCCGCCACGCTGCAACCATGTCGGTCTTTGCCAACCCCGCAATGAGTTTGTTGTTATTTTTAACCGGGAATCCGATTTTACAGCATAAAGAAGTGCCAGCGTTCATAGGTGTGTTTGCACAATCTCGCTGCTTTGATTTTCCAACCATCCAACCATTTCATTGGTTGTTGTTGTTGGGCGCCAGTGCTGCCGCCTTAAACACAATATAAGCGCTTGCAACAAAAGTGCACTCAATTGCATATGCTAATATACATATATACATATATATTATGTATGAACGTGTGTATATAGACAGCCGTGCAGGCAAGCTGCCAAGGATTATTTTTATACATGCACGTTTCTGGATGTGTGTGTGTGTGTGCACATATAACATACGTGCACTTTTTCATCCACTGAAGTGGAGATTAGTCCTTGACATTAATGAATGGTTTGGCTTACAAAGAGTCATGTCAACTATAGACACGCTGCACACATATGCATTTTATTGTATTAAGTCAAAGACATGTGGCATTCCTTGGGGCAGCGTGTGAAGGAGCTGCTCAGCTTCTTAGCTGTAGTAGGTGTACAGTATGTGTGTGTGTGTATAAGGACATGAGTAAACATCATTTAGCTGGCAGGCGTGTGGCGGCATTTAAGTCAATGAAACTTGTGTTTAAAGTGTAAAGGATACTTAAGGAGCGCAACTGCGCAAAGTCAAAGTGAGCGCTTTGTATTATACTTATACTTTTGAATTAAAGAAATGACTCAAATAAGAGTTAAATAAGTGAACATGCCGTGTGTGGATTAAAGATTAGTAATTAAAGTGTATTCAAGTCGGCTTGCTGTAAAATTTAAAAATTTTACAAATATTTAAAAAAATTTTAATACAAATTTACAGCGTATATCAGAAATTTATAATATGAGGCGGATTTCTTAAAGCATAGAAGGCTTAAAAATGTCTTGATTGATTCTGATCGGTCAGTTTTTAGCGCAGCTATATGCTGTAGTGGTCAGGTCTCCACAAATCCTTTGACGATTTTGATGATTTGATTGCTTTGGACAACAATTAATGCCCAAGTCGTAAAGATTTATTTTTATATACAAAGTTTTCTACACAAGAAGCTTTTTATCGGCCAGTTTGTATGGCAGACATATGCTAAAGTGATCGTATATATCTGAACATATCGTACGAAGATTATAGCCCGATCTTAGACAATTACGCCAAATTTCATGAAGATATATTGTCAAAAAAGTTTTCAACACAAATACTTGGGTTTAAACGATCAGTTCTTAAGCTAGCTAACCGGTCAATTGAAAAGTCCCGGCCTACCATTTCAACACATATTTTTATTGTTTTCGTTTTTTTTTTTATTCAACATAGTTCTCCTCAAGGTGGTAAACTTATTAGCGCGACCCCTTTTCAATACCAATTTTGTAGAATGATTTTTTCTTTGCTTCAAAAGAGGCCTCAGTTTCGGCGATCACCTCTTCAAAATTTCTTCCAAGCGAGCATTCTTTTGAGATGTGGTCGCAGGAAATGGTAGTTGGGGGTCTAATCTGGAGATTAAGGTGAATGCGGAAGCAATTCGAAGCCCGATTCATGGATTTTTGTCATCGTATTCACTGATATGCAGTGTCTGAGTGAAACAGCACTTTATTTTTCTTCAAATATTATTCATACGGTCCAATAACACTATGTAATAGTAGCTGTTAATGATCCTTTTAAGGTAGTCAAGAAAAAAAATTATTCTATGCGTATTTCAAAATACAGACGCCATAAACTTCTCAGCCGACTGTTGCGTTTTCCACGCTTTGTAGCGGATTCAATATGTGCAATCCACTGGAATGGCTGTCGATTGGATTTCGGAATGAAATAAGAAGTGCAATAATGGAACGATGCTTCATCCATTGTCACATATCGATGCAAAAATTCAGGTTTATTTGGCTTGAACATCTCCAAATACTGCCACGAATCATCAACTCGTCGTTGTTTTTTTGGTCGAAAGTGAGCTCGCGTGTCACCCTTTTTCCATAGAGCTTTCTCACACCCAAATACAGGGTAGGCCATTTAAAGTTGACCCATTTGTTTGTTTGCCAAAATTAAGGCGTCGCGGATAATCAGCTGGGTTTAGTTTTTGTGCCATTTGAATTTTATATGGAAACATCTTCAAATCTTTATGAATTATGCGTCGGAGAGTGGTGCGAGAGATGTCTAATTCCTGAGAGCGGCGATAACTCGATGTCGATGGAGTCTCCTCAATACTGGCTCGTACAGCTTCGATATTTTCATCAGAACGTCTTGTGCGTTGTCTGGATGCATGACTGGCATTACTGAGATTACCGGTGTTCACAAATTTTGCGTATAAAGACTTAATTGTGTTCTTAACTGGAAAGTGAAAAGTACTTTATTTTTTTTGCGAAACGCACGTTGAGTTAACACAATTGAAAAGTTATTTTGAATATAAAGCTGAACAATTTCAGCGCGTTCTTTTGGAGTGTACTGTTCCATGGTATAAATTGTCTTCGAATGACGCTTCTAACGCGGTATGACATTAGCCGATTTGTCAGCGCTGTTAAAAGTTACAGCGTTGCCAGATGGGTCAACTTTAAATGGCCTACCCTGTATTTGCAAATTATATAATGTACACGTTCAGTTGATATCTTTAGAGTACCTGCTATATCGAACAACTTCGCTTTATGGTCATCAGAAAATATTTTGTGAACTTTTTGATATTTTCGTCACTGTCTTAGGTGTTCAGTTCCCTTAACACCTTAACGAACTTAACCTTGATGATTAAATTCCCTGGAGCAGTGTCCGTAAACTCGCTATCAAGCCAATTTTTTGCTTTAACTGTATTTTTTTTTTTTTGCTCCAGAAAGCAATATTTTATCAACACATGAAATTAATTTTTATTCATTTTTTCACCATAACAAAAGTTGCTTCGCTTAAAGTTATATATAGTAATTCACAAAATTATGTTCCGACTGCTGTCAAATTTCTGAAGGTTAGGACTTACTAAAAATCCATGTGTGAGGACGAGAAATTTCAATTGACCTATATCGACCTCGATGCCGACAAATGAGCAACTTCTTGATAATATTATATAAGGCCATGTGCAGATTTCCATACCGATATCTCAAAAACTGAAGCATTACTTCATGTACAGGCAACGTCTCGTTTCTCGGTAATCGTCGAAAAAACGAAACGTTCTCAAGGCTATCGGGCGGAGTTCGCCGAATTAGTTTTCAGTATTAATGATAAGCAATAAATAAGAATATCCTTGAAACCCAAAAGATTTCATAATTAAAAACTAAAATACTCTTGTGTTCTAGATTCCTCAAATCCAAACAATATTTAAAAGCAGCAGATCTTTTATATTTGGCGCAAGTATTAATTGCCAGCTGCACCTGAGTAGCTTTTACAGCACTCATTACTTTTAGTTTGCACACACAAGTTTTACTCGAAAAGTTTTCAATTACTTTCAGTAGTATTGGTTTTAAATTTAGTATAAGAATTCTCAAAAAAGCAAACTTTTATCTTTACCATCTTCTTTATCTGCTGGCAATTTACGCAAAGACACCACAACACAATCTCTAAGAAGGATCAGCAGCGCTGCGCTTCGACCACAAATACAGCTGAAAGTTTGTTCGAGTTAAAAACAGCATTGCGGCATAGATACGTAGATACATATATGCTGTAGTATACAGGGTTTGTCCGGAAAGTAATAGAACTGATTTTCTTCCGCCGCGACTGTACTTCGGAGCGTGCGCGCACCAACTGAATTCGGTAAAGGGCGATCCTAGCTAATGAACGAGCGGCTGGTCAGTTGTCTCTGAGCACTTGGAGAGTCAGGATAAGCATTTTCGCGCGACATGTGGTGCAAGGGGAAAATGCAGCATTCGTTAAAGCAGAGGTACGCGATTAAATTCTGTATGAAACTCGGTAAATCAGCAACAGAGACGATTGATATGATCAAGCAGGCTTGCCCAGATGTTGCCTTAGTAGGAAGTGAGGGGTTTCTTTTTGGAGGGCCGGGAAGATATCGCTGATGAAGACCGGAAAAATGAGCAAATCTAAAGTCAGAACGACGCTTATTATCTTTTTTGACATCAAAGGCATCGTACACCATGAAATAGACAAACCGTCAACGCCAAATTTACGTGGAAGACCTCAAGAGACTCCAACGAATGGTCAATCGGGTCCGAAAAGACGTCGCAGCCGATTGGAAGTTGCACCACGACAACGCCCCGGATCACACTGCCCTTCTTGTGAACAGCAACCTAACCAAGACCGGCATGCCAAAGCTTTCGCAGCCATCCTACAGCCCAGATGAGGCCTCTCCGGCGTTTTTTTGTTCCCTTGCCTGAAAAGGCCGTTGAAAGGCCAGCATTTTGATACGACAGAGGAGATCCAAGTAGTATGCACCTTGGCTCTCAAGGCTATTCCGGAGAATGCCTTCCGTGACGCCTTCAATGCTTTTGAAAGTTTTTGCAGAATTGCATCGATTGGTTCAATAAAACTTTTTAAATCGATTCAGTCCTCTTACTTTCTGGACAAACCCTGTATACATACCGTAGTAGCCCCGCCAATGCAACAACTATACGCTACTGCAACATGCTCAGCTCTACATCCATTTTTGCGAGTCGTTGCAATGGAGAACATTTTGTGCTGCATCTGCATAGTCTTCAGCGCTTTACATCTTCCTCTTTCAATACATGAAGTGTTGCAAGAACTTACTGCATTTATTATATATAAAACGAATACCAGGGCTTTAATGCTTCCATTACTTGCTGATATCCTTCCGCTTTTTCGAACTTGAAACTTTGTTGCATGAAATTGTAGCTGGGTTAATTACAATGGCACACAACTAACAATAACAACCACAAGTCGGCAGGAATAGCACGATTTCTCAATTTTCGGCTAACAAACTTTAATGGTTGTCTGCCACACACAATGTGCAACGCGTTGCAGCAATTCACTGAAACTACCGCTGCCACTATTACTGCTGCAAATGCCAGCTGAATGGCAGTTGCAACATTGCAGTAGCTGCGGCCAGCACCATGTGAGTGCATTTATGCAACCACATTGCACAACGAAATTTGCAAAACGTCGAAATCTGAGTTTTTATATGCATAAAGTAAATGGTACAAAAAGGAAAACTCAAATCAAAAATCATTGCCACATTACCACCATCATGTGGCAAGTGGCAAGTGGCGAGTGGCGGACAATGGCAGAGAGATATCAACGGACTGGCAGACTTTGCGAAAATCGCAGTTTAAGAGCGCGAAATTGTAGCAACCAAATTGAACAACAACAAAACGGATGTCACAATGCGAGCAGAGGAAGAAAGTTAACCAAATTTTATTGCGGTCAGGAATAAAGCATTGTCGGACTATTCCAACCAATTCGCATAACTATATGTATGCACATTGCTTGCCAGCTGCCAGAACTTTTTTGTTCCTAAAACAAAAAAAACAAAGAAAAAAACGAATAAAAATTACTAATATCAAAATTGCATTTGTCCAGAATCGCTCAATTTTTATGGCTTTACTTTGACTCTAGTCGAACGGCAGTTTTATTGCCACAAAAATGCGTCATTGCACTTTCCGCCACACTTTCGCAGTAGCAGCGGCCATATCAGTACGTAGTAGCACGTTGCAAGCAACATTTGTTCAACCCTGCACTACTTTCCGCTATAAAAATCTTGCTTCAGCTGCACTTGTGCGGGCCAACACGTCGCACTGGCAGCTCGTTAACTCGTGACTAGCGTCGTGTGCATTCAGCAGCTCCTTTACAGCTGCGACTAAGAAAATCTTGCAAAAACGTAGCAGACGCAACTACCGCATGTTCAGTGTAAAAAGTATCTCAATGTCTATAATTAGCTGTAAATGTGCACTTTTCACACCCAGTCGCGTACACAAACTCATCTGGTCGCCGCATCTTGCTGCTGGCAGTTTTCAAGCAGACAATGCCGTAAAATCAATTACCAAAAAAAAAACTATGAAATTTTCTTGAAATTACTATTTCATTTATTCTTATATTTATCGCCGGCAAGGCCGGGTCTATAAAGTATCGATTTTCAGGGATTCGTATTCTTGTCATATAATGCATCTAGAGGCTCTATACCTACATATAGGAATTAAGTACCATCATTGCCCGATTAACTGCTACCACATGACATTCTGAACTTCGGTTCAACCACTGTAATATGACGCCAATGAACTCGAGGAACTGGTTTCTTCTTCTTCTTTACTGGCGTAGGCACCGCTTACGCGATTATAGCCGAGTCAACAACAGCGCGCCAGTCGTTTCTTCTCTTCGCTACTTGGCGCCAATTGGATATTCCAAGCGAAGCCAGGTCCTTCTCCACTTGGTCCTTCCAACGGAGTGGAGGTCTTCCTCTTCCTCTGCTTCTCGCGGCGGGTACTGCGTCGAATACTTTCAGAGCTGGAGTGTTTTCATCCATCCGGACAACATGACCTAGCCAGCGTAGCCGCTGTCTTTTAATTCGCTGAACTATGTCAATGTCGTCGTATATCTCGTACAGCTCATCGTTCCATCGAATGCGATATTCGCCGTGGCCAACGCGCAAAGGACCATAAATCTTTCGCAGAACTTTTCTCTCGAAAACTCTTAAGGTCGACTCATCGGTTGTTGTCATCGTCCAAGCCTCTGCACCGTACAGCAGGACGGGAATTATGAGCGACTTATAGAGTTTGGTTTTTGTTCGTCGAGAGAGGACTTTACTTTTCAATTGCCTACTCAGTCCAAAGTAGCACCTGTTGGCAAGAGTAATCCTGCGTTGGATTTCCAGGCTGACATTGTTGGTGGTGTTTACGCTGGTTCCAAGATAGACGAAATTATCTACAACTTCAAAGTTATGACTGTCAACAGTGACGTGAGTGCCAAGTCGCGAGTGCGACGACTGTTTGTTTGATGACAGGAGATATTTCGTCTTGCCCTCGTTCACTGCCAGACCCATTTCTTTTGCTTCCTTATCCAGTCTGGAGAAAGCAGAACTAACGGCGCGGGTGTTGAGGCCGATGATATCAATATCATCGGCATACGCCAGCAGTTGTACACTCTTATAGAAGATGGTACCTTCTCTGTTGAGTTCTGCAGCTCGAACTATTTTCTCCAGAAGCAGGTTGAAAAAGTCGAGGAACTGGTTTACTACAAGTATTTAACTTAAACCTAGGTTTGTTTCAGGAAAAGTTTAATGAATTACCTTTTCTCTAAAACTAGCACAACTATTACCCAGAATTATGTGACAATAAGCTATAAAATTAAGTAATAGACCGTTTTTGAATATAAATCCGGTTCCGTTCCGGCGCTGCACACCCTTTAGTTCCTTTGCAAAGTCTTAATAGCAATGACATGAAACTTTCGTAGTACCTCATTCAACGTTTTGACACATAAGAGGAAAGATTCCTAAGTAGACTCAATTTCTAAACTGAGAGATCTCTATCTCTATCTATAAAGAACAGCCAAAGTTGCTTTGTTATGGCAATATCTGTTAACATTCCGTTGTCGAATCTAGAGCTTAACCATTCTATTGAGAAATATAGGAGATTTTATCATGAAGCAGGAACAATTTTAATCGAGCTATTTTCTATTCAACAACAACAGGCAACAATGTCAGCCTCGAAGTCCAATGCAGAATAACCCATGGCCAACAGGTGCTACTTTGCACTGAGTAGGCAATTGAAAAGTGTAAAGGGTCTCGACGAACAAAGACCAAACTCTATAAGTCACTCATTATTCCCGTCCCGCTATATGGTGCAGAGGCATAGACGAAGACAACATCTGATGAGGTGACGTTAAAGTCTTCGAGAGAACGGTTCTGTGGAATGTCTAGGTCATATCGTCCATATGGATGAAAACACTCCAGCTGTCGAAGGATCTGGCTGCACTTGGTATCTCGAATTTGACGTCAAATTGTGAAAAGAAGAAACGACTGACGCTCTGTTGTTAACTCGGCTATAATCGCGTAACATGTGGAAAAAGAAGAAGATTTTCTTTTCTAGGTCACGTGACTTCGAACACTTCATCTTTCTTATTTGTTTAGACATGATAATTTTTTTGAAGCAAAGACTCCTTCAGGAAGGGATCTATTTTGTGAGGTTACAAAAAAACCATTGTTCAAATTAACGTCGAATTACAAGGTGATAATTTTTGATAGAAAAACCTCCGTCAAATCATATTCTTATTTTGATGATTTGCTTTTCGAACTTTGACCACTGTGCCACACTTTCTTTAGCCTTTCATTACCGCACTTGCTTTATCTTCAGAATTATTGCTGCGAAAGGCAAAGTTACTACAACAAAAGAGCCAGCGAAACAAAAACAAATGCAACAACAACAACTAAAATCGTGTAATAAACTGCCTGGGTCTGGTTAAATTGCATAAATGCAAGCACGCGACCGCGACTGCAGAACGCATACACTTGGGTGTCTTCTATAATTGTTTGTAAAATTTATGGGCGCATAAAAATATATATGTATATATACATACTTACGTATGTTTATGTCAGTGTGAGTGTATTTGAAATTTAATAGCCTCACACTGATATTTGCTCTATCTTCTTTTATGGCTTTCAACCTACTGCTTTCGTAAAGCAAACGCAAAGTGCAATGAACTCCACAATCGACAGAGATAACAAACGAATTGCAGATGATTAACAATTCAAATAAAATTTGTCACTATCGCACTGAAAGTGAAAGAAGAATTACAGCAATTAAGTATGTGTTATGAACTGGAGTTTTTGCTCATTTTCTATTAAAGGAATTTCCTTTGTATCTACTTGTATTCATTCCGAGCCATTTAGAGGGAAACGTTAGCTTCTGGTTGATTTGACGCAACGCAAATGGACGCACTATATTTATAAATTAATATGTTTGTTTGTGTATAGTACATTTTGATGTTATGCTACAAATGAAGTGCTCTTTTTAGCTTCCTCCGAATGGTTATTGAAACTTAGAAGGATAATGCAGTCCGATTACGCCCATTTTAACAATGTAATGTAGTACCGTTAGTACAATGTTAGGTACTGAATTTGGTTCCAATTGATCGAATAAGACCGGATGTGGGCGACGCCACGCCCATCGTCCAATTTTGATGTCTGCTTCTATTCTATTCTCTTCTATCATCCTGGCTTTAAAATTGAATGTCTCTGACGCATTTATGTATTTATAAAAAAATATAATTAAGATCATAGTTTCTCTACAGGGAACAAGATAAAATACTTAATTTCTTCAGTGTTAGTTTCGAAGATTGAACTATGGATACTAATATACTACTGTGGCCAAAAAATAAGGTGACATTTGAATTTAAACTGCGCGCGTTGAAGGATTTGGAGAATTAATATTTTTTTCAGGATGGTAGTATTGTCAGACACATTTATGTCAAATTTCATGTCAAAATATTCATTAGTGTTTGAGATACGTTTCGTTTTGTGAGCTGCTAAAAGTCAAGACGAAGAGCGTCCAGGGGGACCATCAACCTCAACCGACGAAACTCACGTTCAACAAATCAAAGATTTGGTGTTGAAAAACCGTCGATTAACAATTAGAGACCTTGCTGATGAAGTTGGCATATCGAAAGGCTTAGCCAATACCATTTTGAAGGATGTTTTGGGCCTCAAGCGCGTCAAATCTCGACTAGTACCGAAAACATTGAATTTTTTGGAAAAAAGGCGTTGCGTTAAAGTGTGTGAAACGATGCTTTCCGACTACCAGGGTGTCATGAAATGCATTATGACTGGCGATGAGACTTGGATCTATGCTTACGACCCCGACAACCGATTAATCGAGCGAATATCGTGCCAAAAGAGAGCCGAGACCAAAAAAATCGCGCCAAAGTCGCTCAAAAGTCAAGGTCATGTTGACCGTTCTTCGATTATCGTGGTGTTGTGCATTATGAATTCCTTCCAACCGGTCAAACCGTCAACAAGGAATATTATTTGAACGTTATGCGTCGTTTGCGTAACGCTATCCGCCTAAAAAGCCGGAATTGTGGAAAGACAATTCTTGGTTTTTACACCACGATAATGCACCATCCCATACTGCCCTCGTAATTCGTGAACATTTCGCCAAAAACTCAACCCATATCGTTCCGCAACCACCGTATTCACCTGATCTGGCGCCGTGCGACTTCTGGCGGTTCACCAAGCTCAAAAGACCTCCCCAGGCCGTTTTTATACAACAGAGCAGATTCAAGCCGCAGCGAAGACGGAACTGAAAGCCATCCCGGAAAGTGACTCCAACCACTGTTTCGAAGATTGGAAAATCCGTTGGCATAAGTGCATTACATCGGGAGGTGATTACTTTAAAGGGGATGAAAATGATTTGGAAGAATATATAAATATAGTCTGATCCAATAAATACTTGTATCTTTACTAACCCATTCCACTTGGCTGCGTTAACAAACACATTTCTCAAAGCTGCAAAATATGGTACATATGTATATAACGGGTGATCGGAGTAGAGGTACTTTTCCAATAGCCTCTTTTTGACAGATCACATGTGAGTCGTGTCAAGCTGTCATGTTATTTTGTTTCAGTATTGTTTGGCATTACATCATGGAAAGACTTACGCCTGAACAACGATTACAAATTGTTCAACTTTATTACGAAAATTCATGTTCTTTAAAGAACAGCACGCAGTGAAGAAAATAGAGCAGCCGTAGCTGGGAGTGTACACGAAGACCATGCAAAATCGATTCGGCGCCGTTCGTAGCAACTCTGAGTGACGTATGAAACAACTTCATGGATTTTACGTCCAGATCTTAAATTGAAAGCGTACAAAGTACAGCTTGTGCAAGAACTTAAGCCTCTCGGCCTTTCCAAGTGACATCGCTTCGCTTTTTGGGCTCTTGAAAAGTTCCAAGAAGATCCGACGTTTTCGAGCCAAATTATGTGCAGCTATTTGACTCATTTCTGGCTCAATGGGTATGTAAACAAGCAACTACTTTTGGGACGAAGAGCAGTCTGAATAGATTCAAGAGCTGTCTTTTTATCAAAAGAAAAAAAAAACAACGGTTTGGTGTGGTTTGTGGACCAGTGGAATCATCGTTCTACATTTCTTCAAAAATGACGCCGGTGGGAACGCAACCGTCAATGGCAACCGTTATTGCACCATGATAACCGACTATTTGATGCTTGAAATTAAAGCTCGAAGACTTGGCAACATTTGGTTCCAACAAGACGGCGCCACCAACATAACGCATCTATCTACTGAGAGAACACTGCGGTGAGCAAATACTTTCACGTTTTTGGCCGGTCGATTGGCCACCAAGTTCGTGTGATATCACTCCGTTAGACTATTTCCTGTGATGATATGTAAAGTCCAAAACAATTCCGCTTCCATTCAGATCTTGCTGCAAAACATCATTCGTGTCATTCGCCAGTTACCAGTCGAAATGGTCGAGCGAGTTATCGAAAATCGGACTCAACGGATGGACCATCTGAGACGTTGACGCGGCCAATATTTGAAAGAGATAATCTTCAATGAGTAACTGCCAAAGAATATTCTTTCGAATCATAGTAAACATTACCCACTAAGTTTGAAATTTATGTGTTTTTTCTTTAATAAGTAGGGATACTCGAAATGGATCACCCTTTACATACACATATACATGTATTTGATACTCACAAATATATAATTATTTACTTGTACAGCACAATTATACGGGTCCTTTCACTACATTTCATGCGATATGTGCACACTTTACTCAAATTTCACGCTCTATTCGTCTACACCCGAAATAGACGATACACACACATATATACTATGTGTACAAGTGTATTGACTTTGTCTTCTATTACTCTATATTCAATTTGAATAATGTCTATTTTTTGAGTTTTAGAAGTAAATACTATTTCGTTGTACATACAGATGTATGTTTGGAAGTGTCTTCGACAGCAGGGGACCTTTGACAACGTTGAGATTTCAAATAACAACACCGTAATTTTCCGCAAACCAATTTTGTATGTTTGGTAGCCGGTAAGTGTGCTGAAATATCTTGTTTTATTTACATGATACTTGGACCATGCTCTTGATATTAGTTGAACTTCTTTTGTGCGAAGAATGTGTTATCTATGGCATAGATTCTATGCTTTAAGCATGTATTTGTATGAGTGAATGTATGTATGTGTACCTATGATTGTATGAATCATGGTTCAATGGAGTGGTGTATAACTGTTTGCCGGCAATTTGATTCTTTTGTGTGCGACATGTGTATGAAAAAATAGAGCAGAAAGAGGAAAGCGGAAATAAATAAATTATGCAAAAGATAAAAAGTAAGGCTTGGTAAAATATGATGCATATAAGATAAAGGATAACGCATAAAGTACATATTTTATGTGCCACTACGGGCAGTTGAAGACACGGCGTGCAAAAACAAATACATGAGAATGAAAATAACTAAATAAAAATAAAGGTTAAAGCAAAAAATTCTTGTGAAGCAGAAACAAAGCAAAAAATAAACGTAAACAAAGCACATTCTACAGCGTCAACGTGTCCTTTGCGAAACTGCGACCATACCGAAGAGTTTGTAAAATGCAAAAGCAACAACAACAAAGTCTTAGCGAATATAACAAAACGACCATTTTGTTGCGAACAAAGCCACAATTTCTGCCTCACCACTACACGCTCGACATAGTCAGTCAAATACTATTTGCCACAACAAAATCCTTTCACCAGCACACACATACATACATACAAAGCATAAATATGTCTTCCCTGCAGCATAATTTTCTAGCCACTTACTGGTACTTTGCTTTACTTTAGCCGACCGGTGCTGTTATTTATGCTGCCACAAGATGTTACACGTTCGGCGTGTTGATCATCGCTGTTTGTTGTTGTTTTTACGTGTTTTACGGCATTAACTTAAAATTTGCATTTAAATGCATTTGAACTTTGTGAAAGTTTTAAGTTGTATAGACTGGGAAAATCTTTTACTTCTCGTTTTTATTTTAGAAATTTAACTTAGACTAAATTATACGAAAACTGCTACAACACGCTCGCAATATACGCACGCGAACTTAAATATACTCCACAAGTTTATTATGCAACCAGCCACTTTGTTGTGCTGGTGGAAGGCGCGCATAAGATTTCCATAAAATTTTTCACTTTACTGCCATAAAACGCTACTAATTTTGAGGGAATCATTGAGGTCAAAAGTTGTGCTCAACTCATTGCAGGTTTAGGCAACTTATGTTCTAATAATAAATACAGTTCTCTCTGTCCCTAAAGCTAATTTTCTTTGCAATTTCAAGTAAAATACAAACCAGATTCTCCGAGTTTAAAATAATTTATAGCAGCAGAGCTCAGCTGCCACGAAAGTCGGGTCTAAGTAACCGCAACGGAGCTGGATTTTTATTAGTCGAAATTACTGCGGGAATGCTTTCCTCCGCAACAACATCAGATGACTTAAGTGCTGTTGTAACTGAAAGAGTCATCAACATATTTAATAGAATATCATTTTTATTCCCCAAATAAATCAAACTTAACACTGTACAGGGTTTGTCCGGAAAGTTAAAGAACTGATTTTCTTCCGCCGCGACTGCACTTCGGACCGTGGGCGCACCGACTGGATTCGGTAGAGCGCGTTCCTAGCTAACGTACGAGCAGCTGATCAGTTGTCTCCGACACCTGGACACTGCGACTGCGACTTCGACAAAAATCGACAATGTGATTCGTGGGCGCAAAGTTTTGAACTCAGACCGTCGACTAAGTATTTGTTTAACTGCCCAGATGTTAAATTTAACAAAATCTGTGGTTCATGACATTATGACGGATCACATGAACATGCGCAAGGTGTCGCAGCTGATTGGAAGTTGCACCACGACAACGTTGCGGGTCACACCTTCTTTCTTGTGAACAGTTACCTAACCAAGGCCGGCATCCCATTGCATCCGCAGCCGCCCTACAGCCCTCCCGGACTTTTTTGGTTTCCTTGCTTAAAAGGCCGATGAAAGGCAAGCATTTTGAGTTAATAGAGGGGATCCAAACCGCATGCACCTCAGCTCTCAAGGCTATTTCCGTGACGTCTTCAATGCTTGGAAATCGCGCTGACAGCGCTGCATCGACGCAGAAAGAGCCTATTTTAAAAGTTTTAAAAGAATTGTAACGATTGATTTTATAATTTTTTTTTTAATGGACTCAGTCCTATTACTTTACGGACAAACCGTGTGTAAGGTCTCTGACGTTTACTTCTTGGGTGTTACAAACTTCGCGGTAAACTACTTGGGTCTCGAGACGTCAACATTCAGATGACACTCATCCCTGGCAAGAAAGTATATCTGTAAGTTCAACAAAGAAAATATAATGTTTCTCAATGAATACTGCTAATTTGGAGTCCCCTTTCGAGACATGGAAGTTACCAGAGACGAAGTTATAGCCTAGAAGTATAAAACCCTTTATACATACCTAGATGTAAATATTTGTAGAGGTCTAACCCGCTTCGGATGGTTGCATTTTATGAACCGCGTACAGAATAGTTAGGCTGACCATTAGACGCTTTAGATAAAGAAAAGTTGACACTAGTTTGCATAGAAATACAAAGCATACATAAAATAACATACATACATACTGACGTCTGACCACAAACACCAGTTTTCTTTGTTTCCATTGGATCTTACAAGCAGAAATATTTTAGCTATCATTGTTGTTGTACAGCTGCTAGTGTTACACGTTGTTATCATTGCCGCTATTCCATTTGTCTGGCTATTCTTATAGATACATATATGTATGCATATAATGCATTCCCTTCGATTCGTCAGTTAGATAAGCTTTCTTAACTTAACCGAATACACTGTACGAATTGGTATACCACTATTTTCGCTATGTGCTTAACGAATGCACACGTTTGCTTGTTGCACGTTTCTATCGGGAGATGCGTGCGCCGCATATGCAAGTGATATAGGTATGCTCGTATTGTCGAAGAAGCGCCGAGTGCGAGAATTCGATGAAAAACAAACAAGCAACAACAACAATGTACAACCATGCGCTTTTGGTGACAATGAACGCCAACGACCGCTGTGGCAGCGACTCATGCGAACAAGGAGCAATGACAGCGCACGTTGAGAATTTGTGGCAGCCACGAGTTCGCTTTGTTATTATTGCCGGCAACTGTGACACACCGCCGCACAAGTACACACACACACACATACATATATATATATACAAATTTGTATACGTATGTTAGGTTGTACGGTAATAACGTGCCACACGTTAAACAGACCTCGCTTCCTGCCTTTCACTCGCTTCTTCGCGTAGCCGCTTTTCTGCCCGCTGAACCAACGTCATGGCCAGCCAAATGCCTGTGGGAAAGTCAGTGTCGGCAAAATCAAAAACCAACAGCTCGAAAGTTTGCAGTTTCGACGTTTTTGTTTAACTTATAACGTTTTTTGTTTTCTTTTCTTTTTTTGTGCAAATCAACCCCTGACGTTTCGTACTCATATTACACTCGCTCCCTCGCCCCATGTCGCCGCCGCAGGCGCAGGCTTCCGCCCCGCTATGCGTTGGCCTCTTGTCAAGTCAACGAGATGATAATGGTATTCACCAATTTTCGGCCAGCCACCCGCCATTTACTCTTCATACATTTTGAATGTCAGATTTTTTGAACTGCTCTACTATGCGCTAGTTTTTATCTAGTACAAATTCCTGGGGCAAGCATTTTGATATACATATCTATGTTTATGCCCCCACATGTACTTATATACTTAGCTAGCGAACAGAAAATCGTGGCTTTTTCATTAGGACTCGCACATCACAGACCAAAGTAATAACCGTGGTTAATAAGTAGGCTTCAAGTAAAGCTTTTGGAAACAAGGATTTTCGTCAGTAGTTCGAGTAGTCGAAAAAGTCTTTTCGTATTTTGTCAATGGATGTCGTTGCAGTCGTATATCTCCACTGCTACCAATCACATTGTCTCATACTATATAGTGTTAGAAAGGTGAGATTTTAAACTTCATTTAAGCATATAAAATTAAATTCGGGTCGACCTAGTGTTCAACAAGTCGATGAAATTATGGAAAAGATTGACCAGGACCGTCACATAAGCAGCCATCACATCGCTAAGGAACTTAACATGCATCATCACACGGTTTTGAACCATTTAAAAAAGGACTATCATTTGTTTCGGTCAATGCAGAACTCCCTTGATGGAGTAAAGTTGGCTTCAAGAGAAGCCTGTGAAAATTACTTGTCGCAGTTTTTCGCTGAGAAACCAGGCAAATTTTACGCTGATGGAATAATGTCTCTAGCGGAAAAATGGCAAAAAGTGGTCGACCGAAAAAACAATAAGTTGAAGTTTGAGTAGAAATACGAAAAGACTTTTTTGACTACCCAATATCAATAAGTTAGAATAGTTTCAGCTTAAATTTTTTTTTACACATTTGTATGGAAGTAAATTATTTAAGTATGCACTGAAGATGAATATTTAAAATTTTTAACAAATTTTTACATTCATTAAAAATAAAAAATAGTAAATATAAATACTTAAAATAATGTTTTTATGTTATTTTTTATTTACATATGCAAATATATGTATATATGTACATGTATGTATGCAAATTTGCCATGCTTTGTAAATATCCTTTCAAATATCAGCAGTCCGGCGTGTACCATGCTTCCTTTGCTCAAGTTTGTAACAAAAGCATGCACAACCAAAATATAAATACCCACATACCACTTACCACAATTCCACTACAGACCTTCTAACCCAACGGAACAACTCGCAGACGTCAAAAATTTTATTTGTCTGTATATTTACGTACATATAACTTTATGCATACATACAAATGCCCTTTATCTAGTTATGTACGCATATGACTTTGGTATATAGAATTTTATGCAGCATTTCGCCGGCAGGCGCACGTGGCACAAACAAGCGGTAAGCAGGGCGTCTAAAAGCTGTTATAGGAGTGAACATATACATGCAGACATACGCACACACATATAATAGTTGATGTGCATATATGCAAGTATGCGGGAACGTGTTATGTGCAGGCAATGGAAGTACAAAACGTATCCTGCGATAATTTATCTATCATTGCAACATACATAAATACATATGTACATAGATACATAGATACATACAAATGTAGTTAGGGATAAGTGCAGTTGGGGATAAATATAGTCGGCTCTAAATGTGTGCAGCTATTGTGTATTCAAACGAAATTTTCTTTCTGTATAAATCCACCACTAGTCCTACTGACGTTGCATATAATATAAACTCCATAGGTATTTGAATTTAAAAATATATTTGAAGGAATGAAAAGTATTTTTGATATTATAAGTTTCAGTGGGAAAAATATTAAAAATCACACAGAAATTAAAAACCCAGACATCGTGCCTGACTAGTGCTTAGGTGACTGTGACGCCGCATTGTGATGTGGTTTGGAAGTCAGAAGCTAACTTCAGGGGAAGTTGACTGCTCAGCGAGAACGTCTGAGTGATGACCAAGCACTTGGATGTGAGCTGCTATAAAAGACAGGCAGGCACCGTGCCTGACCAGTGCTTAGGTGACTGTGACGCCGCGTTATGATGTGATTTGGAAGTCAGAAGCTGACTTCAAAGAAAGTTGGCTGCCAGCTGGCTCTATAAAAGACAGGCAGGCACCGTGCCTGACCAGTGCTTAGGTGACTGCAACGCCGCGTTGTGATGTGATTTGAAAGCCAGAAGCTGACTTCAGAGGAAGTTGGCTGCCAGCTGGCTCTATAAAAGATAGGCAGACACCGTGCCTGGCCAGTGCTTAGGTGACTGCGATGCCACGTTGTGATGTGATTTGGAAGTCAGAAGCTGACTTCAACAAAAGTTGGCTGCCAGCTGGCTCTATAAAAGACAGGCAGGCACCGTGCCTGACCAGTGCTTAGGTGACTGTAACACCGCGTTGTGATGTGATTTGAAAGCCAGAAGCTGACTTCAAAAAAAGTTGGCTGCCAGCTGGCTCCATAAAAGACAGGCAGGCGCCGTGCCTGACCAGTGCTTAGGTGACTGTAACGCCGCGTTGTGACGTGATTTGAAAGCCAGAAGCTGACTTCAGAGGAAGTTGGCTGCCAGCTGGCTCTATAAAAGATAGGCAGACACCGTGCCTGGCCAGTGCTTAGGTGACTGTAATGCCGCGTTGTGATGTGATTTGGAAGTCAGAAGCTGACTTCAAAAAAAGTTGGCTGCCAGCTGGCTCTATAAAAGAAAGGCAGGCATCGTGCTTGACCAGCAACCTGACTTTAGAAGAAGTTGGCTGCCACCTGGCTCTATGAAAGAAAGGCCGGCATCATGCCCGACTAGTGCTTAGGTGACTGTGACGCCGCGTTGTGATGTGATTTGAAAGCCAGAAGCTGACTTCAGAGGAAGTTGGCTGCCAGCTGGCTCTATAAAAGATAGGCAGGCATCGTGCTTGACCAGCAACCTGACTTTAGAAGAAGTTGGCTGCCACCTGGCTCTATGAAAGAAAGGCCGGCATCATGCCCGACTAGTGCTTAGGTGACTGTAATGCCGCGTTGTGATGTGATTTAGAAGTCAGAAGCTGAGTTTAAAGAAAGTTGGCTGCCAGCTAGCTCTATTAAAGACAGGCAGGCACCGTGCCTGACCAGTGCTTAGGTGACTGTGATGCCGCGTTGTGATGTGATTTGAAAGCCAGAAGCTGACTTCAGAGAAAGTTGGCTGCCAGCTGGCTCTATAAAAGATAGGCAGGCATCATGCCTGGCCACTGCTTGGGGTAATCTCATGTCGTTATGTTATGTGATTTGAATCTGAACAATTTCTTCGAAGATTGCGTTATTTCCTTAGATACTAAGTCATATCAAATTTCGTGAAAATGTCTCTTCGAATGAAAAGGTTTTCCATACAACTACTTGATTCCAATCGTTCAGTTTATGTGGCAGCTATATGCTGTAGTAGTCCGACATCGACGGTTCCAACAAGTGTTTTAGTGCAGCTCCTTTCTCAAAAACTAAGGGACTAGCGTATATACAGAAAACAGATAGACGAACATGGCTAAACTGAACCAGGTCATCATGCTGATCATTTATATACTTTACAGGGTCTACGTATTTTCCTTCTGGGTTTTACAAACTTCCTGATAAACTTAATATACTCTCTTCAGGATATAAAAAGGGGGATATAAAAATAGGCGAAAAGAATTATCCAATAAATTTACTAAATGATGTTGAAGAGGTTACAAAATATCAATTTTTCAAGCTTTCGTACTTATATACAAAGTACGAATAGAATAGAATTGCAAAAAGTTATATGGAAAAAGGCCCTGAATGTACAGTGAATAATATGGATATTACAAGCGGCTTATTTGCTTAACAGCCACTGACTCGCTACGATTGGAAAGCAGTGGTTTCAATATTTTAATGCATATAAACATATTTATCATATTTATTCCTATGTATTTTGAATATATGTATGTATGTTGGCACAATATGCTCCTCTGAGGTGGTTATATAATCGTCAGAATGAAATACCAACTCACACGCCGCCCCAAAGGCAAAAATAGAAAATAGGCAATAAACAATAAACAATACACAATGCACAATGAGCATACGGGATTATTGTATCAATAATTATGCCGTGAAAATTGTTCATTCATTGTGCTATTTGTTTGTTGTTTATTTGTTTGATTTGTTGAAAGTCGAACTGACTAGCTGACCAACTGATTGTTGTATATACGCTCGGAAAGTCGGATTGTTGCTCAAATATTGGTTCAGAATATATACATATTTACTATGTATATGTATATTATATGTCAATATGCACCCTGTAGGAAAACCAGAGCTCAGAAAAATTCAAAAAGTCTTAACAAGATATAACAAAAAAAATAAATATTCATTTCTTAAAAAAAAAAATTATTATCAATCATTTTCAATTAATCCAATTTTCTATACAGCACCCAAGGCTTATGGCTGCGATGTCCTTCAGTGCTTTCAGCGAGGTTTTGGTTAAATTTCCTAAACTACGTTTCAAGCATCTTTTTTCGACCACTACTCGACCTCGTTTTTGTTAAAGATTTAGGTATCTAGAATTGACACACTTCAAAGAATTGACACACTTCAAGCCCAAAACAATAACCAAAATGTTTTGAGTCGATGCATAAGAGAAATGTACATGTATGCTTCCGTCTGATATCCCTCTGATGCCAAAACAACAATCAAACAGTGTTGCCCTTTTAAATTTATCGATATTATCGTCATTAGCAAAGGTGGATTAGGCAAGTTTTCGATTACTTCTCGACCTCCACTGTTAGCTTTGTGCTACTGAACTATGTACTTGCGTTCGTGATTAACTAGACTACCCAAAGCACTGCTACAACATTTTCAATAGATTCCCCAAACTCCTTGTTTCAGTTTTCTGTTTTCTGGAAAAATCGCCTGTTAAACTTTTCGCGTCTTAAACAAATAGCTGCCAAATGCCTACCAATTGACATATGGAGATCAAACTTCGCACGAACATAAAAAGAAGCTTAAATTTTCTCATTTTCCCTCATAAAACTAAAAAAAAAACTCCACTATTTCGCTTCTATCGATTTCAGCACAATAGCAATTATAAATCACGCTCGTAAATATAACGGCATAAAGCAGATGCGAGTATTAAGCGAGTGACAATGATGTATTTGTATACCAATACAGAGACAATTATGCAAAACAGCAGCAGTATATGCAAGAATTGTGGCTGCGGCGTGTGGAAAACATGCAATCTAAGCGACGTTCGTACAAGTTAAAATTGCAACTGATGCGAATTACAGGCGCAAACGCCTAAAATTATGCTTAGCTTAACTATATGCTGAAATAGAAATTGTAGCTCTGCATATCTTTAAACATAAATTATATGTAAGTGTGTATGTCTATGTGAAAGTATACTTATACAGTGTATGTATCCGACATGCCTTGACCACCACGAAACAAAATGTCTGAGTTTATACATACATATGCGCGTTCAACAGCATTACATACATATGTACATATGCATACCATAGACATTAATTCAAATTTGCCATCAGCATCGGCATGCAGACACAACAATGGCATGCAACACAGTGTTGAAACGAACACGGCAATCGTTTGCACAGTGTTCAGTAATGAAGGTTTTTGAGTGGATATGCTTTAAAACCGAGCATACCATATAATAAAAATATAAATATGTTAAGTCAAGTGGAATATAATATAATAATAAATTTGAAACATTTTCATTAAACAACTTACAATTAGTTACAACATTTCTAAGCTCTTTTTATTCGAAAAAAGAGAGAAATTGCAAATTTGTATCCATTTGAAGTGTGTTTAAATTTTTCAATTTTTTGTGCTGATATTCTCATAATATTACATTTTTATTTTGATACTTTAAAAATTCAGCTAATAAATTATTTTAATTTTTAGTTCATAAATAATTACAATTTAAACAAAGAGTTCATAATTAATGCAAAAATACACATAAAACTTTTTCGGAATGCATTTTGGCATAATTTTTTTTTTATTGAACACTTTTTATTACGCATATCTCCAATTAGTAATCCACAAAAGTATTACCGTAGAAAAAAAAATAAAAAGACAAAAATAAAAATTGTAAAATAAAGTAAAAACAAAATAAAAAATAAATAAATAAATAAATAAATGAAATAAAATAAAAAGACATAAATAAAAATTGTAAAATAAAGTAAAAACAAAATAAAAAATAAATAAATAAATGCATTAAAATACAAAAAGATAATAATGAATTGAAAAAAAAACAAAACAATTTAAAAGCTTTTCCCCGTGAAAGCGCTTATTTTAAATCCTGTAATTATTGTAAAAAGATTAATTGAAAAAAAACTGAAAAAAGTGCAACCTAAAATATTAATTCTCTCGCGATTTTCATTAAAAAAAAAACGTAGGTGATTCAAAAACTTTTCAACAGCAGTCGATACTCGCCAGCACGTTTTTTAAGCACGCACTGTCTACATACGATGTGTGTTCTTATTTTCGACTGTTAAAACGTCTGTGTCGAACACAAATACAATCAACAAATTCAACTTTTATACGCGCCAAAACATACAGACATACAGAAAATGGCCAGACTCGCTATGTTAATGTTTCCACACAAGCAATCTGCGCTTAACTTCTCAGTGTTGCCACTATTACTACGATTTGTGAGTTTAAAAAATTGTTGTTTTTGTAAAATAAAGTTTAGCTTGCTTTTTATTTTCTCTTGTACTGTCTCGCCAATAACTATAAACTTATAAAATAACCACAATATCGAGCAAACAATCTGACAACATTTGGCTGTATGAGGCTTAACGCTAAGCACTGAGGATTTTTATGGCCAACAAACGCAGCTGTTCCAGAATCTTAACTGGTAGTATGCAATTCCTTAAGGTAACTGTGTATCAAACAGCCAGTAAGTTTAACAACGACAAGACATATCAATCGAATAGATTATATTATTTGCACTGTAATATTGTTTGTGCCATGCGTCGATAAAACCATAAATAGGTTCTAAAGTTTTTTGATATTTACTGGTTGCTTTCAGTTTCAAGTTATACATCGTAGCTGTCAAATGACTTATTTCATTGTCTTTTCCTACCAAATGCATTTACGACAGCACTAAGTAGTTTTTAGTTGAGCAACAATAACTCTCAAATTTAGTGTAAAAAAAACTATTAAACACAAAATTCATAATAATTTCGTGATAGTTTGTATTTTCCATCATAACGTTTTTTTATAATATCCGCCACAAGTGGCAACACTATTCCCTTGCTCGATGGGTGGCTGGCTGCTTGACTTTGGTTGTTCCATTGGATTCCAATTGTTGTTTTTGTTGTGGTTGGTTCGATGGCAACGAGCAGAGAGCACAACGTACTTTTAAACGACAGTTTGAAGGTTTGAACTGTTTGTTGTCTGGCTAAATATGTTACGCGAAAGCGCCAAGACAGCTTGTTGGGGTTGCTGTGTTATCGTCGGTTGCTTTGCTTTCCTATTATCTTTTTTTTACCGGTAAAATACGGCGACAATAACAAACCAACGACGGAATGCGATGGCTATAGACGCCAACCACCCTCCGGTGTGTCGCAAGCAAACAAATACACCTGCAAATATGATTACGAGAAGCGTGGAAAGCGTGTTGTTTGCCGAGTAGTGAAATGTTGGTGCATGTTATCGATGCTTTGCGTCGTCTGCAAAGTTTTATTAAGCAAATGTGTCCGAAAAGGAAGTCAGTCAGTGGGGATAGCATGAAGCGATGAAAATTATGCGTAAATGTGTGCACAAACACAAGATACTTGATGGAAATGGATTTGTATGCGAAGTTTGACTGTGTTAGAAAAGTTATTTTCCGGAAGTAAACGATATGATAGATACACTTAGAATACACGCATAAGAGTGAAAAAAGCGATTGCAATGTTTTGTTGGAGACTTTATATTTATATTTGTTTTGACGTTCTATTTGAAATACTTAATTTTTCAGTGAAAGCATTTAAACAAAAAAAAAACACAAAACAAAAAAACTACCAAAGTTAATTTTTTACTACAATATATCTTTAATAAATCGATATCTAGCACCAGCAAGAGCCATTTGAATTGGCAATTGGATTATATTTATTAAGCAAAATTGATACAAGAATCACAGAAACGCACAGAGCATAAAAAAAATTCTGAAAAATACTTATTAATGTACTTGGAATTAATAAAGCCAGGATATATGTAATCTAACGAAAAAAGAGCCCATAACAAAAAAAAACAGAAATGTCATGCACTACCCAGAAAATTTATTGCCTTCGGTAAACAGACCTAAAACCAACGGATCGTGTATACCACACTTAAAATCCAATGAGAATTATAGCAAATTTAACTAATATGCGCCGAAGTTCTTGGAACAGTTTGTAACAAAAAAAAAACACGAGGAATAATGTACTTTTTCTACGATAATGAGAATTCATATTCATAGAATATTCAACGATGGATGCGGTCTCTTAGCAAAAAAGACATAAAAAAGTTTAGTGTGCGTTAGTCAATGTTATTTAGAGATTCTATTTAAAATTTAAAAAAAAAAAACTACAAGAAAAAAGAACAATGTACAATTGCAAATATGAATATAATCATGATGGCAAAATTGGCACAATAAAACTATGAATAATTTGTATTTGAAAAAATCATGGTGTTGAAATCATTTTTTACCTAAATAATCACTTATTTAATGAAAAAGTTAATAACTTACCAACTGTTTAAAACACTTCCGCTAATTTTTGTTTTCTTATAAATAATCTTGCTTTCCCCAAAAACACTTACATATTTGCCGAATAAACAAATTTATACTTTTTCACAAGTAATTTTCAAATTTTTATAAGCTTTCACAAATACTAAGCATTTTTTGGCATACACGTATATAGACACATATTTATATTTAATTTTGATATTGATTTACTCTTAACAATAGATTTTCTTATTTATCATTTCATTTGTTTATTTGTATAAATGATTGTTTTCACCAATCACACTGTTTTGGTTACATCGTCTTAATGAATGTAATGTGTGAGTATATATTTCTATAGATACATAACTGTCGCGATATTTTGTAAAAGTAATTCACTTCCTTGGCTTTTCAACATAATAATCGGTTATACACATACCGACATACATACATGCATACGTATCACATCTACACACATAAATATGTATGTGTGCACTTTTGCCAGACACCAATCACTTCATCAATTTACAAAATGTTTTGCACACCTCGCTTGAGCTTCAACTATTTTCCGATTTGTGCATCATATCTTTGAAATCACTATCTAAATTCCACTCGCTCCGAATTTGTTTTGTTTACTTTTCAATCTTTCTAACATATAAGCAACCTTTTAATTTAACTAAATTTGTGTGTGCTCCTATGAAAACGAAATTGTCTTCCGCGAAAGAATCGCACTCGAACAATACACCACACGAAATGACGCATAAAAATGTTGCATTGCATAGCGGAAGCGAGAGAACTCCAAAATAGTTAACTGTTATACGCAACGAACGAATGCAACCGGAGAGAATGTTAATGGTTATGTAAAATGAGAGAAATGAGAATATGTTAATACGACCGTAAAAATGAGGAAAACAGATCGTAAATTTTCCAAATGGTTGCTGATTCAGCTGAACGGTTCATAACTTTAATAGAAGTGGCATAAAATGAAAAAATAAATAGGACCAAACGAGAGATCGTAAAATATCTCCACAGAACGTATATCATACATGATAAACGTTCTCTGTAATGCTTTTGCAGATTATTATACGTTCTCTGGCATTTGTTCATCCGCCATTATTACCAGTAATTTACTCGCCATTTTGCGTTTCTTTCGTTAATATATGTATGTACATATTAGAACCAAGTAATAAAATAATTATGTATTGCTACTAATATATACGATTTTTTATTTGACAAATCTTTAAAAACCTAAACAAAAAATTACATTCCACAGAATCCAATTGACTCCAACTTACTTTGTTATGCAAATACTATTGAAATCAAATACAATGTGTCCATTTCACATCTATATTAATTAAAAGATCTAATTTTTATTTTAATTTCTTGTTAACAAATACATATTACACCAAATGGATTTGGGGACATACATACATACATTTTAAAACAGAAAATTTTCTTATTTTAAATAAAAATGAACGTTAAAAATCTACAGCAGCGTAGATCTGTTATTGTGTGGTGTCTTTATTAAAAATAAACTAATAATTTTATTCATTTCTAAAATATGGTGCAATTCTGTACATGCAAAAAACTATTATTATGATGTACCCTTAATACTATTCATTTACTCTAAATCCAGAAGAAAGAAGACAAGTACTAAAATTAGTTGAAATGCTTATATAATAGTAAAACAAAACTTACATATATACATAAATAAAAACAGAATATACTCTTTATCAATTATGTCCATTTACAACAACTTCCATTTGTACATCCGGTGATTTATTATGTGTTTCAAGTAGTAATGATTTTACTAAATCAGTGGTGAACTTCTCTACCAATAACAAAGCGTCCTTTTGATTCATTTCAATCAATGATGAAGTTAAAAACTGCCCAAAAGCTGTAAACTTGCACAAATTTGGATTAACATTAGGGCTGTTATCTATTTGTTTGTCGGGACTTGGCGGTCTCATTTCATGATAGTTTGAATTATTATTTGGCTCATTTGCATTATTGGATAAATCTGTTCTCAATTGCCTCTCGGGCGGAGCAGCAACCGGGGGGGTTCTACAATTGGTCACATAAACATTACTTTTTTATCTAACAAAATAAATAAAACATAAAATTAAGCTAACTTACGGTGGATAAGGATTCGCTTCATCGCATCCATCAGTATCACTGCAATAAGCAAAACGCACAGGTCTTATGCTTTAAATTATTTTTAGTCATACAAATAAAAAAAAAAACAATATTGAAGTGCTCACCTTGAATTCGAAAATGGTGCCGATTTTGGTCTTACAATTACTTCTTTAGTAAACGATCGACGAGCTTTTATGTGATCACCTAAATATGTTAAATAATTATACATTGGCCATTGTGATGTAATACTTGGATCATTATATTGGTCCTGTAACATCTCCACCCGACGTTTTTCCAAGTTATAACGATTGCGTAGTTGAACCATACGATTTTTTACTATAGCAACTGTCGGAATTGAGAAAGTAGTTAATATTTTTAAGTATTTACTTATTACTTTACCCATTATTGATATTAAAAAATTCCAATACCATCGCATATATGAAACACTATTTTAAACATCTTATCTTACCATTTTGTCCCACACTTTCTGCCATATCCATCCACATTCCTTCCAAGTAATCTCTATTCCTATATTGAGGATGATTGCGATCATAAAATGCCGGTCTTTGTTGAAATTCACGTGCAAGCAGTACATCGATATCATCAAGCGCGGGTCCTTCGCCGCGACGTGGGCGTCCACGTTTCCGTCTTCCAGTCATTTATTTTTTTTTTTTTACAAACGCCCAAGTTTTACTCAAAATCAATATTTTATAAAACAATTTATATGTATATTTTTCTATGTCACTTTTTATTAGTTTTTTTTTTTTACTGCGGCGTTTATTGCAAATTATAGACAAAGATCGATTTTAATATATGTATTTTCCATGACCACTTTTAGAATGAAGTTTTGTTAATAATTGTAAAAATTATCGCTAGAAAATAGAAATATACAAAATGTGGAGGTGCCACCGGTTTGTTTTATTTGATATATGTACATACATACCATTATTTAATAATATTTTTTACCAAATTAAAATATTAGACAAAATCTTATTTAGCTGAATAATTATTTCTCCTTAACAATTTAAGATTACTTTTGGCAGAGTTACCGGCTCACAAAGTACGAAATGAGTAATTAAAATGTTTAGATAAATAATTTTTTTTAATATGTTAGAATTTTTAACGTAACCAAATGTTACATATCATAACAACCATAATTATTTTTTTTTAATAAATATCTTATAATACAAAAAAAAACGTATAAAAATATATATTCTTTATAGAAATAATCAAAACGAAATTTATTTAAGACATGTAGGTTAACATTTCAAATCCTTCTTTTGGGTTTTGTTTTGTTTGTGAAGTGCATACTAAAAATTATATGTATGATTTATATCCTTAAGAATATTAAAGTATTGTTTAAATTTAAATGCTTATATATAATATTTGTATATTCAGTTGATGAATTCTCCATCATGCATATCTGTTTATTGTATTTAGTCAGCTGATATGTAATGTCTAAAATTGTCATTATTTGTTGACGTATGTATTTCCAATGGACTTATTTTTGTAATTCGTACGGTTATATTATAAAATTGTTTGAACTTCTCACTATACAATTAATATATGTTTCACTAAACTACTACTTACGAAATGGTTGATGTACAAATTGGGCGGAGAAATGCCTGCATTGTTGTACTTGGCGACATCGGTCGCAGTCCACGCATGCAATACCACGCAGTTAGTTTGCTCGAAGAAAATTATAACGTTGACTTTATTGGCTATGTTGAAACAAAACCGCTGGACGCCCTAACTAATGCACACCACAAATGCAAAATACATGAATTATCACCAGTGCCTGTGACAAACCTCACACCTAAACTGAAGTTAATTTTCAAAACATTCTGGCAGACTTTAAGTTTGCTCATGGCGCTAGTTTCTATTCGTCGTTCAAACTTTTTACTTGTGCAAAATCCACCAGGTGTTCCAACCTTAATAGTTTGCTACCTTTATTGTGCATTTACGAGAACAAAATTTATCATTGACTGGCATAATTACACGTATTCTATATTAGCTTTGGGCACCGCCAGCGGTGAAAACAGTTATTTTTGCCGTTTAGCTAAATGGATAGAGCGATCATTCGGGGGCAAAGCAAATGCACATTTTTGTGTTACCAAAGCTATGCAAGAGGATCTGTTGCTAAATTGGAATATTGGGTAAACACAATGTAGATACCAAAAATATTATAATCAAATTTATACCATTCTTTAGACCAGCAGTTGTTCTATATGATAGACCGCCATCACAATTTCATCCAATTGAATTGGCCCAAAAGCACGAGCTCTTTATGAAATTGTCCAAAGAATATCCACAATTTCTACCAAAATGTTACGCAGATCTAAAGGAATCGGGAGTTATTGAGACAACAGCTTTAACACAAAAACTAATTAATGGGAATGTTTCTTATAAGCCACAACGAATAGCCATTGTTGTATCGAGCACTAGTTGGACGCCAGATGAAGACTTTGGGATACTTCTTAAAGCTTTAGAAGGTGAATTTATTTGCATTTAACATAGATACTACAACTGTCATAAAAAATATTGAACTAAATATTGTTGTTCAGATTATGAAAGCACTGCCTCTGCGCGTCCAAATAATTTCCCTACCATTTTATGCATTATAACTGGCAAAGGACCACAGAAAGAAGAATATGAATGTATAATTTCTAAACTTAAGTGGTCTAAAGTTTCAATTATAACACCCTGGTTGGACGTGGAAGACTACCCTCTCATTTTAGCTTCTGCTGATTTGGGGGTATGTTTACACTATAGTAGCAGTGGCTTAGACTTACCTATGAAAGTTGTTGATATGTTCGGTTGCGGTCTGCCAGTTTGTGCTTATAATTTTAATTGGTGAGTCAAATCACATAAAATACATAAAGGCTTATATACATAAATAACAATTAATGAATATGTCTTTCCTAAGCCTTGGCGAATTGGTAACCCACGGACAGAACGGATTCATCTTCGAAAATCACAAAGACTTGGCCGACCAACTAAAATTTTGGTTTGAAAACTTTCCTAGTAATCCAAGTTTACTAGAATCGAAAGAACGCTTTCGTAAAAATTTGCACGAATTCCAAGCATTGCGTTGGCACGAAAACTGGACAAATAACGCCCTACCTATATTTAATTCTTACACTTAATGTAATTTTTTAATATCACTCATAATATAGTAAGTATGTAAGTATTTTGCTATATTATTTATTAATGTAATTATTATCAGTTTGTTTTTGTTTTACATACGCTTTGTAATTTTAAGATTCGATTTGTGAAATAAAAATATTTTAATACATTCTAGAATTGTTTTTTTTTTTAGGACACATTTTAACATAGTTATATAAATATGAGTTCTAAAGAGAAATTGTTTATATAAACTCAATGAGTAAAAAATAAGTAAAATATGTCAAATAAGATAACTTCATCTTTTTATAAACTGCGATACTTCTTGCAATCATCATCAGTCTAATTTTTTCCCATTTATATAAAAATGTTTGATAAATAGTTATCCGCGTACCCCGCGCCCGCAATTAACAATTCTTCATAAATCAACACTCAAATCATTATATTTCGCAAATGGAAATTATATGATGGAGTATGAAAAGAAAAATGTTAACAGATATGTATAACATTCAAAATCTCTCACATGCGTTCGCGACAAAGTGGACAAATATTTGAATGCAACTTGCATTGTTTGATGCAAATATCGTGCAAAGCGTGGCCGCATCGCAGATATGTCATATTTTCATTCTCCAATTCCATAAGACAAATGGCACAAGGATCTCCGGGAGATCTGCAAATTCAAAACCAATTTACAAACTTATAACCCAGTAAATTAAATTTACTTACGAATTAAATCTTGGTGTATATTGAGCTTCAGTCCTTGAACTTTTTCGGCGTCTTTCTTGGTGATAGCCAACCTGTGGTGGACGCACAAGTAAAAATGCAACCAGGCCTACACAAACACCCAGCATCATTTGCCATACAGGAATCATAGTTCAATTTGTTTTTATATAGAGAATATACTAAATTTTTATGTAACGGGCGTAATATACCGCTTTGAAAAACAATTGCTTTTGCGCGACAATTAATAGAGTCAAAATCTCGAACAGCAAATAACTAGTGATGGGCGATATTTTAATATTTTGATTTTTTCACTGCGATCACTTTTTGTAAACAGCAGTTCACTCTATGAATAGTGATAGCAGTTCTATCCCGTGAATTGTGATATTAATTCAATTTCTGAATTGCAATATGGGTGCAACTGTCAAATAAACAAAATACTTAAAATTTACAAAACGAAGGATTTTTTGTACCGAAACGAGAATGACAGACATCCTATCTAATTCTAAATATAGAAAAATTGCTATCGATTTTTTTGGAATTTTGCGATATAAATTTAAAATTGTAAAATCGCCGCAGTTCAAATACACGGTGGTTGCCCACTTTGAACTGTTGTAAAAATTTATGAAAATGAAGAGTATGGCATCAACATCAACAATCATATGTCTTTTATTTATTTACTATATTACGTATCCTTATTTATGTGATATTATTAATTGAAAGGAATTCACATATTTGAGTGTTTCTGTTCATTCTTACTTTGTTTATTTGTTCGTAATATTTTTCCACAGCAAATTTCACTGCACATAAATTTTACCGGCCAAAACATGCGACTGAACGAGAACACGAAAATCGTCGGGAAGAAAGTAATTTTAGTGCCATACTGTGCAGCACATGTAGAAAAATATCACGAATGGATGAAATCTCCGGAACTACAAGAGTTAACTGCCTCAGAGCCTCTCTCGCTTCAAGAGGAATATGATATGCAACGAAGTTGGCGTGAAGATGAAGACAAATGTACATTTCTGGTTTTATGCAGAACTACTTATGAACAAACTAATGATGAAATTTACTCATTGGTAGGAGACACAAATTTGTTCTTGAGAATGGACGATGGTGGTGAAGAAACAGACTCAAGTTACCAAGTGGCCGAAGCAGAGATAATGATAGCAGAACCAGAAGCTCGTGGAAAAGGTTGCGGATGGGAAGCAATGCTTTTGTTGTTGAAATATGCTTTACAGAATTTGAATATTAAACAATTTGAAGTCAAGATTGGTACAAAAAATGAAAAGTCGTTACGCATGTTCAGTAAAATGCACTTCAAGGAGGTATCACGCTCGGCTGTATTTGAAGAAATCACAATGGTACTAATGATCGATGAGGAGTGGATAAAATGGTTGGACGGACAAGTGACTTTGCATTGTGAAAATTACAGAAATAACGATTTATGCGATTAGAAGAAATAAATGATCATAACGTTTAATGTGCAATTTGTAAAGTTCTGTTTGTTTGTTTCGATTAGAAGGAAAACGTTTTGTATCATACTTACATACGCGTGTACATAATTGTCTAAATTCAAAAAATATTTTATCGTTTGGTATATATAATTCTCGCCGGGGTTACAATCTCATTTAGGGTATATAAAAATCGAAAATAGTTATATTTAAGTTTTTTAATTGTTAATGGAGGGTTTGAGTGGTTGCAAACCTAGCACTAATTCGAAAATACGAGCTAGTTATATATAGTATATGTCCAAGGATACTATATTTGATAGATGAAGTATTGAAAACATTTTGTGTGAAAAATTTAACCAATATTTATAATTTATTTCTTTTTCGATCAATCACAAATGCCAGAAATAAGATTAAACACTCAAAATATGTTCACAATGTAGCAAACAATAAAGGCAGAATAATGTCAATATTAACTATGGTGATAAAATGATATTCATAAAAAAGTATTGTATCCAATTAATAACTCAGCAATTTCAGTATAAAATTGTCGTTTGTCAAAATTGATAAATACGTATTTAAATTTATTTTAAAAGCCATTTTATGCTTTTAGTACCTTTTGCTTCTTTAATTAATAAAAAGAACAATAAACGAAATAAAATCGATTAGCTTTTAAAACGACTACTTCACAAATTTTTTTTCTTGAAAGCATAAACCAACATTTTGATGAAAACTAATTGCATGTATTCTTACAATCTCCGCTTAAATAATATAATATATTTTATATTCATTTGCAAGGCTAATAAAAATCAAGAATCAGACGTCTTAAGTTTGCCAGATCCTGTATGTTGCTGTCTTCTCTCTTTACTTTTGTGATGAACTGAGCAGATTTCAATTATTTACTTATAATTTTTGTGTACGTATTAATGTTACTTTAAATATGTAAATCTGTGTGATTGAGGACTTTTTTAAGCCATCGCACGTGGACCATCAATTGGCATTCTATGTAACACTTCGTCCAGCAGTTGTAGAGCTCGATGCAAATGCACCTCTATCCAACAAGGTGTCTCCTTTATTGATTGTCTTGGATAATCAGGTCCCCAGCCTTTGACAAAACTTAACCGTAAAATACACAAACGACGTAAATCGTCAACACCGATACCAGCTGCTGCGGTAATATCTAGAAGAGCGAATTTTACAAGTAATAGATTAAATGCAAGGTGAAAACTTAAAGTAATGCTCTCGTTGGTCTTGTTTACTCACTTCGCGGCGCACCGCCCATTTGCGAGTTTGGGAGACCAGCAACCGCTGCAGCTTGAGCAGCTGCAGCCGCTTGTGCATTTGTCGCCAATGAATGCATTTGTTGATGGCACTGACGCAAATCAAAAACCTATGGTTTAAGAAACTTTGTCATTAAAGAATATTTTGTTTTTTGTAAGTACTCGCTCACTTTAATACAGGCAACCGGATATATTTTATGTACAGCGTCGCCTGGAGTTCGACCAGCTTCACGATCGAGATAGTAACTTTGTACAAAAACAGAATTGTCACTGAGACAGCGCAACCATACGTCACCTTCTCCGCGGAGATCTAGTTGAACTCCTTTGCCAATGTGCAGTCTATAGAACAAGGAACATATATATATATATTTCTTAGGCATGTAGATATTGATCCGCTGAAACCCACCTAGCGCGTTCCGATTGTTCAGTGCGATGTACATTGCTTAATGCGCCTAAACAAAATCGATTGCCACCCGAAGGATCGACATATCCGTCGATAATGACATTTGGCTTCGCCGATGGCACTTTGAATGTTTCCCCCACCTGTGTGTCCAATTCGAAGTAAGCGATGGAACACCAATATTCTGGCGCTGGTTGGCGGGACAACATGCGTGGCTGTTGTTGCTGTTGTTGATTACCACTCATATCACCACTCAATGGGGCATTCCCTGTAAACAAGAATATACTATAAATAATAGCGAATTAACAATATATAATATTTAAAGCTTACAGTATCCTGTTGAATGTGTTCGTGGATCAGGAGGTTGCATTGATTGCGTGTAGGTGAGTGTGCTGGATCCAGTCCAGGTACCACCTGCACCCACTGTTCCACCAGATACTACTTGACCACCAGAATTGGTTTGCGTAGCGGATTGTGGTCCATTGGCTCCAACATTACCGGCACCTCCTACTTGCTGGCCATAATTGGATGGCGCACCACCACCCGTTACATAACCATTCTGTTGCAGATGGGGTGAATGTGGCTGTTGTACACCACCACCTGGGCCGGCGTTATTCAATGCAGCATTAAATTTGGCTTCTGCGACATTGGGCAACTGGGATGTTGTCGGCGGACCATAGTAAGCTCCTTGATTTGGACCAGCGGTTCCAGCACCGCCACTAACATTTACGCCGACACCATTATTGCCACCGACAGCGGCGCTCTGGGCTTGCTGCAATGCATCACTAGGTGAATTTGCTTGAGTATGATGGCCCGCTCCAGTTAAAATATTGCCATTTGGGCCGTTGCCTTGAGGATTCTGCAATTGAGGCGGGGGAGGCGGCCCCATAACAGGCCCACCGGAGTTCATTGGTCCAGCCAACGGCATACCATGCGGAACAGCTAACAGTACAAAATAAAATGTATTTAGGTGTCAATATTTAATATCACAGCCTTTATGTAAAAGTGTCGATATAATTTTTTCGTACAATAATTGCGTTGTAAATACATAATAAAAATACGTTTATAATAAAATAAAAAAATATAAACAAAGGAACCAAATAAATTGCAAAAGCTTACAAAGCGGGTGTTGGGAAACTTGGGCCGCACGTTGTTGCTGCTGTTGCTGTGATTGTGGTGGCTGTTGTTGCGGTGGTTGTGGCTGCGTTTGTGGTACTGGCTGTGGTTGACCCAACCGTGGTGGTGGCGGCACCATCCAAGCACCACGTGGCATACCGCTACCATCGCCAGGCTCAATTTTTGGTATTGTGCGCCCCGCAACGAACATAGAATTCATTGTGTGATTTGTATCAGCAACTAAAAATGTCAATTAACAAAAATTAAAACTAAAATATAACCATGACCCATAAGTAATGATAAATATAAAGTCTATAACAGAAAACAACAAATAATAAAAAAATTAAAAAAAAAAAAAAAACAAATATTCGTAAATTACAATACCTCCTCCTTGGGGATATCCATAGCCTGGCCCAACCAACTGTGATGGATGGTGTTGTATTGTGCCAATGTCATTTCCATCTATGTCCATACCTCCCACTAATGGGCCAGCCGAGTATTCATCTTTTACCAAACGACTGGGTCCGGACTGCAGACTTAGACCAGATAAATCAATGCCTGGTGACACAACTCGCTCATAATGATATGGATTCACGCACACTGAATCACATTTGAGATCAAAAGCATATGCACAGTATTTGACGTGCTTTAATTCATTTTTATGAAGATCTGGCCATCGCCAAATACGGGCATATATAACATGCGGAAAGCCTTTTCTCCCTGCAACCTAAAAAATACAAGATGTTTAGACATGTTAATATGAACAGAAACTAGAGTGGTAGAACAAAAGTAGAAATCAATCATAATAATATCTATATGTACTTAAGTACGTATGTAATAAATGATGCAATCACCTGCAATCTACCATCCAGCGTCCGCTGTATAGTCACGCATTTGCTTGGATGTGCACCATTTGTGGTGATAGCTGTTATCAGCGAATCCAATTCATCACGCTTTTCTTTTAACTTCTTTACCAGTGATTCTATTGCCCGTTTTGCAAAACCCTCACTTTCTCCACCTTGTCGATGGCACATTAATGAATGAACAATGCTAAGACATGCATCTGCAGATGTGGGAGCATTTGACGGAGGTGGTGGCATCTGTACCATGTCGCGCACTATTAATGCTAAAAGAATTTACGAAATAGTAAATAAGTTAGAAACTTTTTATATAGGTGTCTAAAAAATATATATTTATGTACTTACTATCTTGTGACGGCACTGGCCCATATAAGTGACTCCCAGGACCGCCTGCACCACCCCCGCCGGCTAAGCCCACCATACCTGCGTAGTCCTGGGGAACACCCAGACCGCCCCGGGCATCCACTTTGCCGGTGTTCGGGCTATCGCCGTCACAAAAGCTAAATCCAGATGACGACCACAAATTGACTGCTCTTTTTAGGCGGACAATTAGCCGCCAACGAATCCAGACGGGAAAATATGTATATCAAATTAAAATAATTGGTTTGAGCGTTGCAAATTAGTCTGCAGTTGCACTTGAGGAATTGATTTATTAATACACAATTCAGTCTTATGAAAGCACTGCAAGTATTTCAAGTTGTCGCTCTATTCGATTAAAATCAAAATCGTATGATTACATAGGAAACTAATTTTAAAACTTAATGTGAACACAATATTACAAGGTTGATCTCTTTGCTACATTTAATTTTGAGAGACCACACCGATTATTTTTATTATGTTCATTGGTATATTTTACTACGATAATTTCATTTTTTCCAGTCTTGTCCTTCGAAAATCATAGCGAAAATTCCCTTACTTCTTTTTCTTTTCTGTTTTATTTCACTTTTTCTTCACACACTCATGTATGTATATGCTGCAATTCTATTTTTATGCACAATTGATCGTAGCGCAGCTTGTGGTCAAATGCAAACAACGCCCGCCTTGCGGCTTAAATTCGAATTCGCAAGTTTTTATTTATAATTTATTTTTGCTGTTTCTTTACATTCTCACAATTCCAAACAATTTTCTTTGTCCATTGTCGACTGTGTCGCAGTTCGTCACTCGGCGCTCTCCACCATCTGCACTCGCAAACGAATCCACATAAAACTACACTAATTAGATACAATTTTCGTCAAACATTTTTCTCTTTTTACAAGCATTACGGATGCTTCCGTACAAAAATGAAACGCGTACAACTGCACGGTATTGTTAAAAATATGTTTATTCAAATTTCCAACAATTTATTAGCGTATTTACACTTAAATTATTATTTTTATCAGACCGCCGCAAAAATTTCCCTTGCGTTTTTCTACGAAGAAAATAAATATGGCGCCAGTGCACTTTTTCGTGGATGTCTAATATTAGGAAGTATATGGAAAGTAGTATTAAAAAATACCTTATGATTGACAGCTGTTACCATGCGAATAATAGGAGAAGTAAAACAACAGATTAGTTTTTGACGTGATGTGTCAGTATTTATTCAGTAATTTTTGCTAACATTTGTGAAAATAGTGATATTTGGCAGAATATTAAATCTCGATATACTATGCAAAAGGAATATATTTATTCAGAGTATATAAAATGAAGCATTCTACTTCACCCACACCATCACTGGCTGGGTCCAGTTATGCGCCATCCTATGCAACATCTCGCGGTCAATCGCCACTACCGCCGCCTGCAAATCATACAAGAAATTGTCTATCAGCAACAAGCAAAAGTTACAAATACCTACGGCGATTACTCAAGTTTAACCAAATGGACTTCGAGTTTGCAGTTTGGCAAATGATATATTTGTTTATATCACCACAAAAAGTTTACAGAAATTTTAACTACAGAAAACGTGAGTATTATAACTCATTTCATGCAAGTATATTGGCAATAATCAAAATATTTATTATATCTGTTTAGAGACTAAATCACAATTCGCCAGAGATGATCCCGCTTTTTTAGTTTTACTTGTAATTTGCCTCTGTGGTAAGATCGTAATTACCGAAAAAAATATGTTGCAATTTTAGTAATTTTCCTTTTGTGTTTTTCATACTTTTGATACTCTTAACAGTGACCTCTGTGGTACTCGCATGGACAATGGGACTAAACTTTTTGCAGAGTATTTCTTTCATTTTATATGTTGTGTTTGTGGATTGCATCTTTGCAGGCATCATTGTAGCTTCGTTCCTCTGGATAGTGACGAATCGTTACTTGCGCAGCAGTAGTTTGGAACCTGATATCGAGTGGGGCTATGCTTTTGATGTTCATTTAAATGCATTCTTTCCACCACTAATACTGCTACATTTTGTTCAGCTGTTCTTCTATGATTGGGTTATAAGCCAGCCATGGTTTTTTTCGCGTTTACTTGGAAACACATTTTGGCTTTGCGCGCTGAGTTATTATATTTACATAACATTTTTAGGCTACAACTGTAAGTATACATATATCATACATACACTGTAAACATATTGAATCAAATATTTGAAACATTTATCTTCTTCAGGTATACCACATTTAAAAAATACGCGCTTGATTCTAATACCTTTACCGATAATATTTCTTTTCTATCTGGTGACTGTGATCATTGGCTGGAATGTGACGATTTCGTTTATTAATTTTTACAAGTATCGTGTTTACTAAAAATTTAAATGCTTTATGAATAGAATTGTTTATTTATATACTTATAAGAAAGTTTACTACATATTTATGTAGATATAGAAAGATGTGTAATATTGATATTTCTCAGAATATAAACTGAATCAGTTTTTATTTACAGAACTGTATTCTAACTTTCGTATGTATGTTTTAAATTATTCACATAAAGTACATGTTTATTGATTATGAAAGAAAAAAACAAGTAACAATAATTTTTATTAGATCTACGCCAATTTGGTGGGTTTAACAAAAGAACGTTTACGCTTGTTACGTTTTCGTTGTAATTCCAGACTGTGCAATTGGGAATGCACTTCTGCAAATATTTCTTTTTGTTCTTCCTCGGGGATCGAAGAGCGATACTGTTTCATCATATCGTATTTCTCCCATGGTCTTTCATGTGCCAAAGCCTGTCGTCGTTGCTTGTCAGTTATGTACTGGTCCACATTAGCTACTCCCTGTAAGTTCTGTCGTTCCCACCGCTCCAACCATGGTCGTGGACGCAATACTACTTTAATATCATTTATTGGCACTTCAGCACTATCATCTAAATTCTCCGGTTCCATATTTATATCAACAGTGCTGTATTCTGGCAGTGCGTCACGTAAATATAGCAGATGGTCATCCAAACGTTTTTCCAGACGAAGTACTTCAATTTTATGTATAGTTGGATCGTATAGCTCGTAACGTACTTCAATACCTTGATGATCAATAACGTTGCGTAATATGAAACGAGCCCGAAGGCCACAACGGTCGCGATGAATACAAATACCTGGAAAATTAAATATGGTATATTCCGTTAAACAGCAGCAGTCGCTACATTAACAACAGCTCACATATTTGGTACTTACCTACGAAACGACTGATTTTTCCAGCTGCATGTGGATCGGAGCTTGTTACAGCTAATATCGAACCGACATAGAATTCCGGAATATCAATTTTAGTACGACGGTCCAATATGTCCATGCGCTCAAGTTTCTCACGCACTGGATTACGCCATTCGACTTTGGGATCCGGTAAAAATTCCGGATAGATAAAACGATAATTTTGTGGAATAACTGATTTGCGCCCCTCAATAGACCCTGTGGAGTTTGGTTGACTTTGTTTTTGAATGAAAGGTGGTAATTCATTTGCCTGAGGTTTTGTTGAAAATGTGACTGCATAACAATTGAGTAGCAAAAAGAATTTAAATCGTCATTAACTCGTATATTGACAAATTTTATGTACCGATTCTAATGAAACTGTGTCCTTTCCTCCAACTGGTCGTAAATACACGGTTTGTTATGTTCATTTTTAATAAATTTCAATTATTAAATGAGATTTCAATACAGTATTACTCCGGTCTATTGATTATGGTTGTTCAGTCAGAGAATACATATGTCTTTACATTCTCTGGTTCAGTAACCTAATATTAAAAGTCAAAACAAATCATATGTTATATGCTGCTATTACAAAATATCATTGTAAAAGATGCAGTTTATTGCTTCATTGGTAATGTGGGTTAAATTGTTTTTTTTTTATTCAGAAAAATCAAGTAATACGTCTTCCTTTAGTTTGGTCAGATATTATTAAATCAAAACAACATTCTATATGGCTTTTCAGGTATCATTCGTAAAATTATTAATTTTTACAATTACATAGAAAAAGAAAAATGTATATAAGCTTGGTAACCATCAAAAGATATGGTATTTCATTTTCATTCTTAACGGAAGTTGGCAACGCGTTTTATTTATGTATTGGTGACTTGCTCGTCGAAATTCAAGATATTCCTTTAAATATTGCTCATTAAAAACACATTTATAAAAATAAGTGACTGGCACGCAACAAATATGTGTTGATTCAACAAATAGATGTTACAGAAGTTTACATTGATCAGAACCATTCTTTTACAGAAAGGCGTCGACTACATGATGCCTATTTACACATATGAGTGTACATGTGTACTACGTCTGTGTGTGTTCATTAAATCTTGATGAAAGTATATAAAGACCGTCATTTCACAAACAGATTTCGCTTCGTGTTGTGGTTTGCGAAGCCTTTTCAGGTGCATTTTTCTCCATGCCGGATGGAATAAGAATGGAAAAGCCATGTGCTAGGATAATATGCTTTCATACTTGTAAACACTGTTCTATTGTGGGGTAAAGGACATGTAAAAACTTTGTTTTGCCAGCAAAAGGTAGAATACACAACTGCACACGTGTCAAAGGCCTTGCGGCGCTTACGTGAGTGTAAACGAGATAGATAGACTACTAGAAAGGTGGAAACTGTCGAAACAGGCAGTATTCGCGACAATCGTGGGAATTTCTTAGCACGACTTTCGACGAGCCATTCGAAAAGTGCTATTTTATGTGAACAGACGTTAAAAATATTGCGTTCTTTGATGTTGCATTTTTTAGTAAAATTAAGTATTTACTTGGGTTACATGAATTTGTGACTATTTATAGCATCGGATTAAAGAATATTACACGTGCCGCAAGAATAGTGATATTTCAACCAAATAGATTTTCCTTGCAATCTAGTATTTTGTGCACTCGTGACGATCCAGTCTCGCCCCTCCACCGCCGTATGTTTTGCGTTACACCTTTCGTCTTGCTACATATTTAACATTGACGCCGCTATTTTATTGAACTTATTTACATATTCAAATCATTGCTGTTGTAAAAAGACCTATTTCAAAGTTTTGGACCATTCTTATTTTGTTAGTTCTGTGAGCAGACAACGGCCTCAAACTGGCAGAAAAGAAGGTCGCTTTGACATTATGCCAGACTTCTGTGGTAAGTATGATGAAAATGTGCAGTTAATATTTTCTGCCAAATCTAAAAGGTGGAGTCTTAGCATATTTCATATTAAACCATTTATCCCCATACACCACATATGTCAACTATATTATTTTTGCTACACATGTAAATAAGTCATTTATTGCTGAGTTGTTGTTGATAATAAGGGTTAAACTTTTAAGTGAGAACAGGGAAATCTACTTGAAATTTTGAATCATTGGATGCGAATATATCAAAGCGCTTTGAATAATTAGCCTTGCTATGAAAAAAATAACACTCTAAAAATAAATCAGCTGTTTTGTGTTTACAAAGAATACTGAAAGTAACGAAACCTTATTTAGATATCAGAGGCCAGGTATATTTAATTACTAAGAAGTACCAAGCGGGCACATCTTTGAAAAATTATATTAGCAATTTTCTTAATAGTGTTTGTATCCCTTGCCGATTGCTAGGAGTAACATACTAAATTTGAAGTAATATATGATTGCATATATTAAAGAGAATGTTAGATTTTATATTAAGTACTTCAAAGATATTTAAATTTTGCAACAATCATTCAATAATATGCTGATTGCATATTTTGCCACTACTGGAACAAATGTGCATTACAAGTAAAATGAAGTGCTTCTGTAATTGTATCAGCTCAAGCGGGAACAACAAACTAAACTTACTTTAAAACCACTTTCACTTTTATATTATGGTTCAGTTTGGGATACATATGTAAATACACGTATGTAAACTTGGCTATATAATTTTACGGTATAGGTTATTACAATCAATTTTATCCATTGAGTAAATAATAATTTTGTTTTACAACATTCTGTGTATTCTTTTTTTCAGCTAAAAGTTTACTATGCTGTTATCGAAGATGTAATTGCGAATGTGCGCGACGCCTTTCTGGATGAGGGTGTCGACGAACAGGTTTTACAAGAGATGAAACAAAATTGGCGGGCAAAACTGATGGCAAGCAAAGCTGTGGAAATAAATCCGGAACCTCCAGAGCCACAACCGCCACCAATTGTAGCCAATAATCCGAAGGTAGGGTGGTTGATTTTTTTTCATTAAGTAGAAGTATTTGTTCAATTCAAGTAGCTTTATTAGTAATTTTAATTCAGGTAATCGAATTAATTAAGAAGAAACCGTGAAAGTTTTTTGTTACCCATAATCGTATAAATATTTTGCAATCGACTCTTGTTATTCTTTTATGTTAAAGAGTAGGATACAAATGATAAATTGTCCTAAATTTATGTAATAAGTATTGTATCGTTTATAGTTTATGTTATATGGGTCAAATTTCAAATCTTTTTTTCCATAACATCGGTAATAGAAAAACAGGTTTGTCGTTCGAAAAGTTCTGATCAATCTGTTCAAAAAACTCTTTTGTTATATTCCTTGTTATAAATTAAGAACTCTAGATAACTCTGATTTTAGATGTATTAAAAGAATATATAATTTATTAAATGATATAACAACACCTCTTTTTCCCCAATTTACTCTTTGTTATTTCTACTGAAACAAAACATAAAATATCACATTTACACTTACGTATGTATATTATACCACTGGAATTTGTATAACAAACAAAATTTATTTCGCAAAATATTGACCATTTAAATACGTTACAATTTGAATATTCCTCCATGAATTCGTCAACCTGTGTTTGTATGTGTTCGGCTGTGCATTTTACGTTAACATACTTATTTCTACGAAACTAATGAAACAAAATACTATTACGACAACAAAAACACATTCGCAACACTTCTTGGAAACTACCAAATATGATCCATTGATGGAACTTTTACTCACGTAGCCATCAAAGGTAATTGAGTCACTCAGCTTGTTGTTGTATATATGAGTAATATATACAATTTTTATATAATCCGTATCTACATTTTTTATAACATCCCTAATTTCGGCTAACCATTTGGTGTATTTTAGTTCATAATTATTTTTAGTTATATTACATATCTACAGTTTACTTCAAAATTCTAAATTTCCTTCTAACAATCTCTATATCATTTGTCTCACACTTATTTATATTAGTAGGTACATATGTACGTTTCGTTAGTAAACTAAAAACATAATTTTTCCAAACAATGCTTATAGGCTGCCACCGCCAAGGCTAAGAAAGCAGCAGCGGCTGCCGCTGCCGCTGCAGCTCAACAAAACAGCACTAATAATGCAACAAGTAGTGGCGCCAACGATATAAAACCAAACATTGCACAGTTACAGTCGAACGTGATAAATGGAGCTGGTACTATCGGTGGTCCGACCACATCGGCTGCAGCCAACAACTCGGCCTCAATGAATGGAGGTCTTAAACAGGAGTTGGGAAAGTCAGTGTCGACGCTAAGCGGCGGATTGAGCAACAGCTTACAAAAATCGAATGTGATTGGCAGCGCGCAAACAGGTGCAGCACCAGTAGCTTCTTCATCAGGAATAGGCGGTGGTGTAGGTGGCTCACAGCCACAATCAACAAATTCAACCATACCGATTGTAGCCACACTTGATCCAAATCGCATTATGCCTGTAAACGTGAGTAATACTACTTTTATCAATAAAAAAAACATTTAGCACGTTTGAATGTTCGTATTTGCAATCCAGATAACATTACCCGCTCAAACTGGCTCCATGAACACCGAATCTCGCGTGCTCACCATACATGTTCCAGCATCGGCGCTTCAAGATAATCAGCTAACACAAATTTTGACCGCGCATTTAATTTCGTCTATAATGTCGTTGCCAACAACGCTGGCCTCCTCAGTGTTGCAACAGCACGTGAATGCGGCGCTCATTAATAGCAACATGCAGAGTAAGTATTGGTTGCGACTATTTCTAACAAAACTCATGTCAAAAGTAATTGGTCGCCTTGTAGTGCTTATATTTCTATACATATATGTATGTAGTTGTTAATAACGTGATTTTGAAAATTTTCAGAAAGTTTTAATGCTTCAAAGCAACTTGATGGCGCTGTAGACACTTCAGACGAAGACGAAAGTGAAGAAAGCGATGATAACATGGACAATGATGATGACGATGATTTAGATAAAGACGATGACGAAGACGCGGAAAACGACGGTGGCGCCGAAGAAGAACCACTCAACAGTGATGATGATGTGACGGACGAGGATGCCAGCGATGTATTCGAAACGGACAATGTTATTGTTTGTCAGTATGATAAGGTACGCTTTTGATCTTATTAGCACTGATAGTGGCAATCATGAGTATTCTATGGGTATTTTTTATTTGATTTTACAGATCACACGTTCACGTAACAAATGGAAGTTTTACCTCAAGGATGGTATTATGAATATAGGTGGGAAAGATTATGTATTCCAAAAGTCCAATGGAGATGCGGAGTGGTAAAAACCAATACCACAAGACAGTAAAGTTATTTGCTACTTTTAATGCTACCACACATTTGCTTTCTGTAATTTTTGAGCAATTGTTCATGCCAAAAGACAAAATTTTTTAATTTACTGTTGTTATTAATTCTTAATCAGCAAGTCGTACATAAGCATTCATATTAATTGCGCTTATATCTTGTATTAAGTTCGACATATTTCCCAAACACACAAAGCAAATTAAAATTTACATATATGCACCGTTGATTTGAACAGAAATTGCAGTTTGAGAGCTCGATAATCTCTTTGCCAAACATAATTGCAACAAATAGAAATAGTTAAGCACGTGTATATATGTACATGTATACCTTTTTTGTGCTTTTGTAGAATACCTGATACATGGCAGTTGGAAGTACATTGATAACAGCAAAACAAACAAATATTTACATAAAATTCGTTATAGATTAGGAAAGTAACAGCAAAAAGCGTGTTGATGAGAAAACACATTACCGTAATAGCTTTGTATTATTATAAAATTTAACAAAGCTGAAAATAGTTATTGTATTATCTAATTTACATTATTATTACAAAATAAAAATATCAAATTCAAGGTTCTAACAATTATTGTTTCTTTTAGACATAATTTTGAAATGCTCGACGGTGGCACGGTACCGCTCAATTTTTTCATATAAAATACAGCATATGTACGTACGTGTGTATAACAATTTATAATCTCGAATTGAAAGCAATTTCAGAAGTACATACATATTATATCCATATGACTGCGGTGAATTTGTAGGTAAAAAATCCTTAAAACATTGATACAAACACCGGACCTCCCTGAGAACTCCGGCCTCGGGAAAAACTGTTCCCGATCTTAAACTCTCCTCCACTGACTATGTACATATATCCATAGCTCTTAAAGAGCAAAAATATTTTTAGGAATTTTCCCCTCTTTTGGCAACACTTTGTGGGAAAAAACGCGAATTTTTGCGAAAAAATCGGTGCAGTAATTTTGAAGTTAATTATAGATGAATTCATTGAGGTAAAAAAATTAAAACCTCTCCCTTAAACCATTCGTCAAAACTATATGTTAAAACCATTATGATTGGTAATTAATTTTTATTTTAATTGTATCCTTTAAAATTTACAGTTTAATAACTTATGGTTCTAATTAAAAACAAAAAAAAAAACACCTGCATTACTGAATTTACTTTTCGAATACAAACGCCTTATCTTCTTTGAAATATTTATCGGCAACAAAATGAAATTATTACAATTGTTAAAATACTGCATTCATATTATGGTTGATTTAAAATATTTCATTACAGATATATGTATTTTCGCTTAATTTCTTTTTATTGCATTCCGTTATTTATTAGTCATAAAACACATATATTACTAACTGTACTTAGTAGTGATAACAACGTTAGTTCGTTGTGTGCTTGTTATTTTTTATACATTATTTTTCATTATAGACGGTTATTATTAACTATATAAAAATATATGCATGTGCTTTTTAAGTTTTCTATTTAGTGTCCCGCGGTGTCTGTTCGTTTTTGTCATGATAACAAAAATTGTTATATAAAATTTGCAAATGTGTTGAATAGACAAACACTGTTTAAAATAGCTCCAAATTAAATTAAAAAAAAAAAATCAAATATGGCTTTATTATAGTGATTGCCAGAGCAACAATGAGTTTGAACATATCCAGTTACACAAGTTATCGAATACACAAAATGACGGACACTGTACTCAAATTCGCAAAAATCATAAGTGTTGAATAAATCAGTGGTTCACTTTGAATTACAATGTTTAGGCTGTGGTTCATTGAAAAACAGCAAAATTTGTTAAATACTTTATATACTATTGATAACAAAATCCCGTTTTTAATATATCTTAAATTCTACACTTTTATTTCAACGTATTTGCAATTTTTGTTAGAGTGTATAGAGTTGAGATAAGTTTCTTTCAAAATGCAGGTAACATAAATTTGCTGCCTTTCGGATTTTATTTTTGGAAAAAGCTTTAATAACCAAATATTTGCCATGCAAATACAGGCCAAATATAAATGAAAAGTGCGTTAACAAATTAAATATCGAGCAAATATATACATATACATTTATACATGTGGCATTTCAATTTCGTCTGTGACTTTATTTACTTGATCATAATAATAACAAGGTTCAATTTTAAAAATAAGCCTAAAACCTAATAATAAAATCCAGAATCTTATTTTATCAACGTATTAATGATAAACCTTTGGATTTGAATGCGGTAAATCATATAAATCAAATGTGAATTGAAATTATTTACTTTAATCGGCTAGCTTTTTAGCACAAAGTTTGTAAAATTCTTAAAAATACAAAACTCACACTAAACCCCCATACAAAAGATTGCAGCAAGTACAATCGATATTTTTTAAATGATAAAATTAAAGAGTGTTACTACTTATTTTAGAAATAGAGATAAAACAACTCTATATTATTTATATTTATATAACTGTTCTTTAGGGGGGAGTAGTGTTTTTAAATTTTTTATGTCTTAATTATTTATCCAAATTTACTGATAACACTGTATGTTCACGAATATCTTGAGTGTGACGCATTATTGGTGTACACTTCAGAGATTTCTATATTTTGCGATTTGAGTAGCCACACTTTTTTATAATTTGTGCTACTAAATAAATTGAAAAATAAAGAAGTGCTGCTACACAAATTAATTTCTATAACTTATGTTACATGATGCCAAATTTATTCAATGTTCAACTTGTAGTTACAAATTCTCAAAACAAATTTTTGGTGCCTTTTCTCACCTTTGACTTGTGCAGATGGCTAAACTAAATCTAAACAACACATTTCCATACAAATAAAAAATATTTCGTATTCGTACAAACACTAAGTAATTATGTGTGTATCTTTAATATTTTTTTTATCGATTTCATATATGTATGTATGTATAATATTCAGAAAATTATTATCTCACTATTTTTACTTTGATATTAGTACATTGTACATATGTATAATAAATTAAAAATATTTTATCAGTTATAGTAAATATGTACCCAATATCGTTTCCTTATTTAATTGCCTGAAACTGACTGAATGCGTACAGTTTGGAAAAACGCTGTACCATATGTCTGGCTTAGTAAATAAGAACTTTAGTCAAGCTGCGCCTGCTGTTTTTATCCTAAAGGCGGAAATAAACAACGCAATGCATTAATGGCCGTCTGCAACGCTGAATGCTGTTGTTGGTTTGTATGGCTGCGGTTGTGACTATTAGAGATTGGTGTGTTGGTATTATGTGTGCAGCTGCTGCTTGGCAAAACTACATCGTATTAACTCGTCAGCAGTGCAATATTGATCTCCTTAACCATCTTGACACGATGCAGCATCTTTTGTAATGACTCCTGACTAAGCGCTTGAGTGGAATACCAAACCGGTGAGTCGGGTACACAAGAGCGTTCAGGTTGTAAATAAAATACATCATTGCGTGTTTTTACGCTTTCAGGACTACAAAAATCATTGTAAATGATTAGATTTGATTTAGTTTATGAATTTGATTAGTGACTTACCATTTCGAGAGGTAAAACTCATAGAGACGGACTGGGCAGCGCAAAGGATTTTCTTCGTTCTCTTGCTGTTCATAAACCTTTTTCTTACGAGGGTTAGCATCTGCAAAAATAAGTGCAATAATTTAATTAAATACCTATTATTATTTTTTATTTTAAAAGAAACTTACCAAGACCAGCTTGTGGTGGATAGAAACGTAGAAGTACATTTCTGGTACCTGGCATTTTAGCATTTTGGGCTGAGCGTTTCCAATGTTTCATTATGTGAGAGAACGATAGTTGCATGTGCTCTTCTACAGTCTATAGTTAATTAAAAGATTTCAAATTACATTTAAACCCCACTGACAACATTAGATTTATTTGATGTTACAAACCGTTAAATTGAAGTGTTTCGTATTAAAAAACATAAGTGTACTGAGCAGGACATGTGGTGAATGAGCGCCAAGCTGTTTACACTCCCACAAATGTTCCTCTTCTACTCGGGTCACAATGTATTCTGTAATCGAAATAATTATTTTTAATTAAGAACAAGATTTGTAAATGATTTTTTTTTATTGTTATAATAAAAAAATCTGCTTACGTGAATCATTGTAGAGGACTGAAAATTTACGGGCCACTTCATCCAAACAGTCGGTGAAACGTTCATAGTATGGATCCGTGAAAATGTTATCAATTCTGCCATTTTCATACAGATATTGCTGGATGCCTAACAAAGCATATGAGCACAACATTTGCAATTAAAAATCTTTAAAGGTTGTACAATATTTTAATTTATAAAAAATAGTTTAATCTATTTTTTTAATATCAATATTCATTTAACAATAACTCTTCATTTATTCAAAAAAAAAAGTGTGTGCACCTTACGATAGACGTATGATTATTGAAATGTATAAAATAGAATTTAACTTACCTAAAACCAAGTAGTATATAGTATCTGGAGCATATTCAGTGCCGTTTGGCTTACGCACCTCTTTTACAAACAAACACAGAGAATAGTTTAATTCATCTGCGGTCATTTGCAAAAGTTCCGTTTTGAATGGTCGACGTCTAGTCGTACTTTTTTCGATGTCGGCATTCTTTGTCATTACCCATTGCTTCCACGCGTTCACACCAAAAGTATACTTCAAACACATGTTGGCGTCTGGTTTTTCCACAGGTTGAATGGGTTGTGGTGGTGCTTGAGATGGTTCTATATCCAGTCTAGCACGTTTTACAGGTGACCGGTTATTACTTCGAGGCGATACTGGCGACGTTAAACCACCTCGTTTACGTCCACGTCCGCTAATATAACAAAACTTTATTTTAATATTGCATAAATATATCATCTAAATTAACAAACCGTTGTGTTTCCATTATATGGTGAGGTTGCTGTTGCATATGGTGAGCACTCATGTGGCTCATAGAATCATCGTGTCCAACCATACCTGGTGGTGGATTCGTTATCTCACTAGCAGTCATTGCCGATTCAAGATCAACAGCAGGCTGACCGTACTCACCAGTTGCCATTTTTAATGCCATCTGTAGTACTTCTTCACCATATGAATTGTTAGTCACTTCAACAGGTTGTACATCATTATTGTATTGTAGCGGAACCAAGCTCGGTTCAGTTTTTACTTCATCTTCTGAATCCGAATCAGATTCGTGTTTTTCTTCGGCTACCATTTCAGCCATCATAAGCAATTCAGCTTCAAATGGATCGGCGGGCATTTTGTCTTGGATTTTTTTGATTTCCTTAAGAATACCCTGAGCCGAATTTCGTGTAGTTGGTATAAATATTGGTACGGGTATTGGCAATGGTATTGGTACTGGCACGGGGAACGGTGCCGAATACATGTACATAGGTTGTGGCACATAAATCGGCACAGGTATTGGTATTAGCACCTTGTTGGAGTAGTCCTTACCAGTTTGTGTAGCTGTATTCGTAGTGTTCGGCGTAGTTTGAAATCCGACTGTTACTGTTTGTGGTTTACAACTAGTCTGTACATTTCGAACAGCAGGTGGATATGGTGGCACAGCAATAATTCTCGTTTCCCCAACACCTTTTTCCATATGGCCAGATACCGAATTACTCTGTCCTCGTTTTCCTATTGATTTAGCATTTGACGTTGGCAGATCCATTGGTGGTGGAGATGGAGACGCAGTATAATCTATTTGTTTTCTCGGTCGTCCTCTAGAGGGTACAATCATAGGAGGTGTGGTTATTTGTGGCACAGGTGGTGGCGAATCTAACTTTCGACCTCTACCTCTGCCTCGCCGTACAGTTACGTTACCAATCATTGTTTCGGTCTCACCACTTGCTAGAGAAGATACCGTTGATATAACTGGCATTGTAGGCCCCTTTTTACCTACAGGTGTTGTTTTTGCAGGAAGTTTAATCTGCAACAAATTATACAGAGTTAATTTAAAATCCAAAACTGTTACTCTCCTAACTGAAAAATAAATCGAGGTTAGGGTTTTTCAAACAGCAAATATAACGATACCTGCACAAGCTCTTCGCTAGAGAGGGATGACAATATTTTTATATTCAATCTACTACGTTAGATAAATCGTAAATAAAAGTTGCCAAACAAGGCGCAATTAAATAATCTATCAAACAATTACATTAATTTTATATTTATATTTATATATACATATTTTAGATAGTTCAAATTACAAAAAAATATATATATACATATATAAATAATAATATTCCGAGACGTTTTGATCTAAAAATATAAGCTGTTAATGAAATTATTATTTTTACCTGTATTTGCGGTTTAGTTTGTTGCGGCATCTTTAGTTTTACCCTCTTAGGCAATCCAGTGGGAAAAGGTACATTGTTTTTGTTAGATCCGCTTTGTGTCACAGTAGTGGTCTGTTGGGTCGATGGTGAATCATTTTCCAAAGTAAGCGGTGCTCTTGCAAATTGACTCTGAAACTGCATAACACACTGATATGTGCAAAAATTACGCATCGAAGCATCCGACATTGTGAGGTGGTATTGTGGTGTAGCGGAAGTGTTGCAGTTGTCGCAATTGGCAACAGTGCGTGAAAAAGCGTTAATAGACACACCGTACAAAGTTAAACAATTTAAAGAACACATTAGAATTTCTTGTGCATCTTGTTGTTTGTAGATCATATCGAAATTATATTTCTTTACTTTGCACCATTGACATGATACAATACGCCGATTAACAATTATATACACATTAAGACAAACACGTGTACAAAACACTTTTGTTCGTCTTTCTGTATAAATTGTATATGACTCCGAGCCTTTGCGTTCAAAATACTTGGAACACATAGCACATTGATCGGCGACTATATTGCTTACGAATTTGAAAGCTGAAAAACATGGATTTGAACAGAAATTATGTTCTTTACTATCCAGCATAATTTCGACACGCACTGGTTTATCATTATTACACACAGCACAAGTATCGTTACGAAGTTTCTTTTTGGGATTGCACATACTATCATAACGACGCATACAGGCTTGTGAACAAAAATCTTTAAATTGTTCCTTGTCACCCACTGGTGCAAGAAAGCCCTCACTTCCGGAAGAAATGTCCTTTTGACAACACGAACATGTTTTTAATCCTTTTTTAAACTCATTAAGACAAGCTGCACAGCAGAATTGACGAATGTCAAAACCAAATCGTACACAATATTTGCCTAAGGCAGGATGTGGTACTTCTCCATGACATGTTTGACAATTAGCTCCGATTGTGCGTTGATACTTGCCGAGACAAATTTCATTGCAGAAATCCATTGTTTCCCAAAGTAAATTTTTGTCACCTAACGTTACTTCATTGAAACATTCAGCACAACGACGCATAAAACTGGCATTTCGTTCTAATCGTGCTGCCTCCGCTTCAGCAGAGGTCCGAGCTACTACTCCCGTATCTCGTGGACCTTTTGTCTTTATCACAGCAGTCGTACTGGAAGCAACAGTCGAAACTCCCGCTGAAGACGTTGTCGTTGCTGGTAATGTGGAACCAATGTTACGTACACGGATTGAATGTCGTTTCAATTTAAATTTTTCTGGCTCCTCAGAATTCAAAAGGTTGTAACAAACATCGTTACAAATGTAGTGGTGTTCGTCATCCTGACGGAAGAAGTATTTACATAACTTTTCTTCCTTGCATTGTAAACATGTGTGACTGTTTGCATCTTTCTCTTTCACATTAGATTTGTCCGCACCCTCCTCCCTAGATTCACTCCCGTCAATTTCATTATCTATAGTATCGACGTCTTTTGCTTCATTAGTTAACTCTTCGATAAGAAACTTTTTCCTTCGAATGAAATACTTTCCAGGATGAGCAGATAAAATGGCATCACAACATTTTTGTTCACACAAATAGTCAAAATTACCACTTTCGGGATTCTTAAATCGAAAGCCACACATTTTTTCGTTATCACACTGTATACATTTTTGTGTTGATGATATAATCCAAGCAATAATAATTTTTTGTGAAGACCCCATTTCTGTTGTATTTGTTTGCATTTCCTCTAATAAAGGTTCGTCTGTATCAGGCGCTTCTGCTATTTCTTCTGCTGCGTTTAGCTGCACTCCTATATAAATATAAATTATACATTACTTTTGCAAGTAGTTAATTCGATTTACAAATTAAAAAAATAAAATGTATATATATTTATTGCTTAACTTACGTTAATAGAATGTTAAGGCTTATTATAGGTAAGAGTATACATTCATAAATTATGATAAGACAAGAATTACTTAGTAAATATTATTTTAGGCGCTCACCTTCGCTGCTGCCACTACCAGCATCAGCAGCTTCAGGTTCAGCTCCAGCTGATTCAGCTTGAGCATTGGCTTCGACTATCCAAAAAAAAAATAATATTTTAAATTTACACTATTGAATTACATCTATCTAGTGAACAGCTTAAAGTGAAACATATGTACATATGCTAAAATGGATATTCTTTTGTATAATATTTTATACCATACTAAATAATATTACTCAATAATAATATTTGAAAACAACGAAATAAAATTGGGATAAAATAAAGGAATTAATCAAATACTGAAAAGTTTAACTATAAACCAAAATTTGACTTCTAAACATAGGATGTATAATAAATGCTTTAAAAAATATCAATAATTTTAAATTGGCACTCACCTCTAGCGTCACTCAATTCGGAGTCATCTGCAATGGCAGCTGAGGTATTTTTTTCTGAAACCGAATTTTCTTCATCTACAGCAGCATCAACAGTGACTCCTTCTGTATCTCTTTGTTTTTCAGCCTCAGCATCCTCTTTTTCGGCATTTTCCCGAGCTAAAATAGCTTGTTCTTTTTCTGCTTGTGTTACTTCAGACTCAGGGTCATCTGGTATAAGACAAATATCCGAATCTTCTGGTTCTTGGACATTTTCAACTGGTTCTAAAATCAAATCGAACTCTCAGTAATTATTAATTTGAAATCATAAATGTGTATACATACCATCCTCCCGTTCAGTTTCAAGTTCAGGTTCTTCACTTGTAACTATTTCCGTGATTTTATTTGTTTCGTCGGTGTTCTCTTCGGTAGCATCGAGTTGCTTGCTATCATCACCAACTACATCAGTAATATCGTCCTCTGCATTTTTACTGTTTTCTTCCTCTTGGGCTGCTACATCAATATCCGTTCCTTTATCGTTAACATCACTCCCAGGTTTACTATTGTCATTGCAAGGCTCATCTTCTTCCAAGGCTTCAATGGCTTCCATGCTAACATCTTGCTGTTCAACAGTAATATCATGACTTTCTTCATCAACTGATTTCTCAGTACTCTTTTTTTCATTTTCATCTTCAATAGCAGCACTTGTTGTTATATTTTCTTCAGGTGAGTTAGTGATTGATGGCATATCCACATCTCCATCTGTCGGTTGCAAATCGACCGTAGGTTCACTCATTGCTCCATTATCAGCTTGATTATCCGCATCCTTCGTTTCAACTGTCTTGTCAACTGGTTCCACAGAAACATCCAGCTCTTCTGTTGCTGTTGGCAAAGTCATGTCCGACTCGCCCAACATATCGGATTCATCGGTGGCAGCATTATGACCTCCACCAGATACGTTCGCATCCACTTCTTCGAAATCTGTGGACTCCTGAGATTTATTGTCTACTGTCTCAGGTTCTTTATTTTCTTCTTCATTGACAATTTCACCTTCAACACCACCACCCTCATCACCATCATATGGGCCACTAGCCAACTTCTCCTGTGTGCTACTCCCTTCATCTTTGGGGACACCTGAAGAAGTCCCATTTGAGTTTTCATCGACGTCAAATGATCCTTCAGAAATTTGTTCGAAATCCTCGTCGTTATTTCCTTCTTCAGTATCTTTTGTGACGTCACCTTCCACGACTTTGTCGATTGAGGCTTGTGAAGTGTCTTCATCTAATTTCGGTGGTTCGGACTCGGGTCGAGCACTAGACTCAGCATCAGTGTGAAACGAGTCTAAACTTGAGATTTCCTCCATTGGAACACGGTTGATTGATATTTAAATTGTAAGCAAGTCTTAAACATTAACTAAAAAACAAAAGTTTAGTTATAAATAGAAATGAATAATATATATATTAAAATGATTATACATGAAATATGAAATGATGAAAATTCACGACGAACAATGTCTTTCGATTAAGAAATATATTAAATTATTCACGTAATTGTTGTATAGTAAAAGTTTTCCCGCCGTTACAATACAACACATCACATACATAAATATATGATGTTTGGATGAATTTGATAGAATCAATATTTGATTTAAGGCCATCAAAGAGAAAACTTGTTTACATTATAAAAAGCGATTTATTTTAAACAATAGTCACAGTAATTTTCATAAACTAACACAATTCGTAGACAGACCCAATGGTATCAAGGTGTATGCACAGTGTGGCTACCCTGAAAGTACAGCACGCACAGTGGGAGCAAATACTTGTATAAATACCACATTAACTGCCAAACCGTCCCCCTCACAGGTGAAATAAACCTTTATTACCGGCGACATTTTTATTATACACATATGCACAAACCTTTCAATTAGCGAAAACTTAAATCAAATATATTCCACGTAATAAACAGCTATTACTTTTGCTTCAAACGAATTTTAGTGATTGCACGATATAATACGACTTTCAACAGAAACAGCCCAAGATACGGAATGAGGCGGAAAAGTAATGACATAGGAACGAAACGATTTGTCGATCTCGAGAACTAAACTCACTTTTGTTGTCAATTTTAGATTTCCACAACGTTTTTAACACTTTTATAATAAACGTGACTTAATAATTTTTATGACAATAATCTCTCTTAAAACTGAATTTATTGTTTACGATTGTTTTGCAGAATTCGCGCTCAAAACCTTTACACAAAATTGTTATAAATAAGCGCAAAATTGTAGTTTACCTCCTATCGGCTTTGCAAGAAACATAACTCTATCAATTTCCAACAGTGTGGCTGTATTCTACTGTGGAAAATGGCGCAAGTAAAGTTGTCAACGCTGGAAGCGTTCGGAAAGTTATTGGCAAAAACCTTTATATTATTTCTTTTATTTTAAATATTTATATAAATTGCACAATATACTGAATAATTACAGTAAAAATATAACTTAACTATATCGAGCATCATCGAGTAAAATACCTTAAATCTCCTAACTTATGTGTTAACTGCCATGGTTTCAAATTTTTGTAATAGATCAAAGAAGTAAAAGAACAAAAAGAGTGGCGTAAAGTATATAAATGCAATGACAAATATTTATATAAAATAGAAAATAATAATCTAGCAATTCTACCTAGAGGAAACATGTTACTATTTGATTCATTTATTCCTATAATGTGGATTTTATATATTCATGATGCGATTATTTGCAAATGGCACCAGACAAAATGGCCGATTAAATAATTGCGTTTCGATTTCACCGTTCCAATTTATTATACATACACATTTTTGCTCTTCATGTGGTTACGAAATCACTGGTCCTATTCAATATATATACTTGTAACGAACTTCTTATAAAACGAATACAAGTAAACTTAAGCGAAGTACCTATTTTTATCACATCACCTTTTACGTACGAATATGCCTCTTATTATTTTATTTTTTGATTGTAAGCAATTATACAACCCTGAAAATCAGTAAAAGATTCACATCTATTACATTAAAACTATAAAAATACTTTGATAAAAATTCGAATTAGTTTCTACAGGTTTATAAGTCAAGTAAAATATATTCTATGTATCAAAAGCAAGTATTTTAACTGAGTATTTTAATTTTCTATCTGATAGTAATTGGTCTGACCAACGCAAAATATTTAACAAAGTATTTTTATCCATCATTTTCTGAAATACTCTAAGATTATTAGTTTAAAAAATATATATTTAAATTTGTAGTCCTTATGAAGTATTTTAAATTCGTATGTAGGTATAAAATTAGTTAGTTTAGAAAATTCCTAATATGTAATAGAGGCAATGTATTGTTTCCCTCTAGAGAAGAAGAAGCAATTTTTATTTTTGGGAAATTTCTTAGTTTGTTTTGTTGTAGTTACTTCTGATATCAACTCTTCAAGACCTACGCTTGTTAATAAAAAAGAAAACAATAAATACAGATTTTTAACGTAAATATGTTTTGTAAACGGCAAGTAAATTTTGGTTTTTATAAGAGATATATATTAATAATAATAAACACCTTGACAGCAGAATGCCTAATAGTAAGGAGAGGCGTATGCGACTTCTTCAAGATGATCAGTCTCTTACTGACTGTGAATTTCTTGTCGGGGATTCACCAGATAAGGAACCACAACGCTTTCGCTGCCATAAAATGATTTTAGCTACTGCCTCTGAAGTTTTCGAACGAATGTTTTACAGTGATTTTAATGTTGATGGGCCAGTACGTATAACAGAGGTAGATGCCAAAAGTTTTGAACGTTTCTTACGCTATGTTTATATATATGAAATAGAAACAGAAGAATTTCTATCGCTGAAAGAGTTAGGTGAATTATTGTATTTAGCAGACAAGTACATGATGCAAGATTTGACCGATGAATTAGTAAAACATTTGAAACATAAGCACAATTGGACTATAATAGATGTGTGGCCAATGTTTGATTTGGCATGCCTTCATGAAAACTTACCATTATTATTATTATGTTATGAGGTATTTGCTGCCATGAGCAGATATTTGGTTTTTATACTTAATTAAATGAGCGATTCTTTTTTTTAGGAAGTAACAAAATACGTCGAGACGCTGTTATCTGTCGACTCCTTCTATGAACTGAATGTCAACCATCTGAAACGAGTGGTGATATTAGTTTCGCAACAGCCACATATATCAACAAAATTTTTGCTGCAAAAGCTAGAGGAATATGGGCGTCAAAATAAGCTACATGAAAATCGAGAATCTGAACAGTTTTTTAAATTGGTGGAAGCCGCATGCCTGTTGGATTTCAACAAACTATCAAAAGCAGATTATGAGTCGGGACCTGCACAATCATATTTGTTTAACAAAAAGTAACCAAATAATTAGATGTTAATTTAAAAAACCTATTAGCAGTTAGATTCGTTTTACATAATACCATTATTTGTACATATGTATGTGTATTTGTTGCTGATTATGAGTTTTAAAGATTGTAGATAATGTAGCATAATAGGTTTGTAATTGAAATTTCAGCCCAAACTGAAATATTTAAATCGGCCAAATCAAATTGGACCTTATGGTCTGCAAAAACATTGAATGGTTTTTCTTTTCCTCAAGTAGCTTAAAGAAATGCTGACGGGTTTGCCGGATGAAAATTCGATTCGATTCTCTTTACGAAGTCGTAGTAAAGGTGATGCACGTTATCGCTTTCTATGAGTTAAAATTTGTAATGTGGATACGATTTACAATATTTATTATCATGATCATTTCTTTTACAGTTTTCCAATAAAAAATCTACACAGTGTAAATTCGTTATTTACAGATCAATAGTGTGGATGCTTTCGGGGGGCTTCCCCATATAATAAGAGTTCGCTTTGATACTGGCTAAATTTGCAAACTTAATAATGAAAAAAAGTATTGCCTGGAAGAGTTGTAAGAGCAACAAATTGAATGTTTCTATATACATTAATATGGCAAAAATATTATAATAACTTATTTGCTAATAAAAACAATTTTGGGCAAATCTAAAATATACAAACGCATCACCGTTCTCTAATATATTCAGTTGCAATTGCTTTGCAAACAATATTACCAATATGGATAAAAGAATTAATGTATTGTAATTCAACAACAATAGCATATATACATATTTATGTCTTTGTCATATAAATAAGAAATTAATGTGTTAATGTACATATTATACGTATATCCATGGAAAACAATCTTGGCTTAGGGAGTACACTGCAAAAAGTATGTTGTTAATAGCTACTTTGGGTGGTACCTAACTTTACATTGAACTTGAGAACGGCCAGTGTGCGTAGTTGAAGAATGCACGAGAACAACTTTACGGCGGGTCCTAATTTCAAATCGAGAATTTCGGTAAGATCGGATTGTTGAAGCAACAAAAGCGCACTACCATCGATATCTTCACGCAAAAACATTGCAGTGATTTCGGCATTCCGTAGCACACATTGAACGAATGCACATGTATCCTTTGTTGACCAAAGCAGGGGGTTGCGTTTAATACGTTGCATATCGAAAGCGACATTACGTTGCCAAATATTATAGTTCTGTTGCAAACGCGGACCATAGTCACAGAGAAACTCTTTGGCAATCTTTATTTGTGGAATTAGAAGAGATGTTGATTGTTCCGCAGTTGTACTGTCTACTGGTTGGTAAACTCTTACAGCAGTTGCAATGGACTTGTCCGTGTGTTCAGTTTTTATTAAGGATTTTTGTTGTTGTTCTCTTGCAGAACCAATTTCAATTCTGTTTGCACTTTCCTGCGGAATTTCTTTTTGTTTTTGCTGTTTTTCCTGCTGAATTACGTGACGTGTTTTTATATTATCCAAAAGTTGAATATGTTGCAATATATCCGCTTCGTTCAAATGTGGCGGTTGAGATAGCTGCGACTGCTTCCATTTTAATGTTGGCTGTTTTTGCTTCATATCTCGCTTACCCATTACGTCTGAGCGTACAATCTCTTCATGTTCCAGACGCGGCGGCTTTTCAGTTTTCTGTCGCCAATTTTCCGCCGTATATGGGCAACAATCTTGTGTTGTATGCGTGTTTATATAAAGCCGTTTGGCATTACCGATGCCGCGGCAACCAAAAGTTGAGCATACCATCTTGGCTGAGCGCATTCTATAGCCAGGTGGAGGTTCTAGATCATGACTAGTTGCATCACACCAACCAATCGGATGCAAATCCGCACTATCATCTTCCAACCAAAAGCAATAATTACTTGGCCAGCAATCCAGATGTAATTTAACGCGATGTCCTTTGCGACCGATAACTGTAGCCGGACGTATTAGTGAGGGATTACGTGGATCAACAACTTCCAGTTTCATATTCGGTTTGAAATCTATTGGATCACGGGTGGAAAACATCTCTTCTGTTGCGGCCATGCCACTGCCATGATTTTTGATATAGTCAGCCCACGAGAATGTAGTATTTTCAAATTCGGGTGGTACGATTAATTGTTGTCTTCCTACATGCCAGCCACAAGGATGTATGTAGGGTGAACTAATATCCACCCAGTAGTCGTAGCAATCATCCCAACCATCAAAATGAACACGTATGCGATTATCTAACACATCCGAAACGGAGGCAACACATAGCTTACCGGTGTCGTTAAGGTCCTCGGCTTCCAAATGCATTCCAATCTATGACAGATTTTAGTAAACAATTATAAAAATATTGAATATTCAAAAAAAAATACCTTAAATATCCTTACCTTAAATGGATTATGAGTACCCAAGGATACGTTCAAATGTGTAAACAGAGCACGTTGCGCTGCTATAGCTTTACATTCTGCTAAGTATTGCAGCCAGTTAAATTGATCAATAGTTTTACCCTTTGGAGGCTGCAAAATACGCTTGGTTTTCGTACACCAACCTGGTGGAAAAATGTCCATGGAATCTGCATTCACCCAGAAGTCGTACATATATTCATATCCATCAAATGTTAACTTCAAGCGATACCCTTGTATATCAACAATTGTGCATACACAAAATAGTGAACAGTTCTCTGGATCAATAGCTTCCAATTTCATACCAATCTGAAAACGATTGGGTCCAGTTGGAAATGGATTAATAAATAGATTTACAGGTGCCGCGATGGCATTGAATTTTTCTGGGAGATATGTGGACCAACGGAAGGATTTTTTGCTGGGAGCTGGAACGTTTGATTCTTGGGTTTTTCGCTTGCGTGAAAAGGTTGTATATTCCTCATGCCGACGTTTACGGGACTCTCGTTTCAAACAATCTAAAGAACAAAATTCTACAAGAAATACAAATTAATTAGCTATTCATATTTGTCTTATGATCAAGCTCATTTGTGTATAAATTACCTGGAGCCAAAAAATCCAGTGCTGGCCCATGGCAATTACACCGCCTGCATAAATACAATAAACCATTGTGATTTTCACTTAAATATGGTACAGATTCTCTCTCATAAATTGGCTTTTCGTAAGCTGTGTGGATATGTGTTCGTGGCGGGCAACGTTCATTTATTTCAATAAGATTAAATTCGTTCAATTGGAAGCGCATATTAGTGCCACGGGCAATACCAACACGTTGATTCCAGGCTAGCATATTGAAGTTGGATAACATTTTTAAAGCACACGATAGTGAGTCTTCTACAGCGGTTGTAATGGCTTTTGCAGGAGGTGGTGCTGTTAACAGGTTGTCAGTAGCTGCCGAAGTGCTGGGTTGGTTTAGATTGGCTGACATGTTTTTGGTAACGTTCGAAGATGACGGCATTTGTAAATCATCATGCAAACTATGGTGACTGGAAGAAGTAGATGCTGATGATGTTGAACTAACGGAGATTTTTTCATCACAATAAAGTGATTTTTCTAACGCATCTTGAGTGTGTTCTACAGAGGTTTGGGTATCTTCTGCTTTTGAGTCCTGAACTAAACTTTCGGTCTTCTCAAAATTATCAGTATGTTGCTCTCCTGGGTCAGTTTCAACATCTTTAATTATAATTTCAAATTTTTTTGATGTGTCCTCAATATGGTCGTTTTCCTTACATGCATATTTTTCCGAATTTTTTTCAGAAGATGAAAATGTTGGTGGTTCTTCTATTTTGGGAATATCTGTAATAACCTTTTTTGTAGCATTGTATAATGCATTTTTATCCGTATCTTTGAGTGGTGGTGGTGGTTTCATGTCGTATTCAAACTCTTGTTGGTTTTCCATTATAACTTCAACAATTGGTGATCCTTTGATATTTTTTTCGTTTTCTTGATTTATTTTTTGCTCTTCACCAGCGTTTATTTCGTGATTTACCTCATTATAATCAATTAAATCTATGATCTCATAATCGTTTTCAATAACATTGCTTTTGGAATTCAATGTTTGTTTACGTCGCGGAGGACTAGCTTTATGTTTTATACTTTTTCCTTCAGATGTGGTCGAGTGACGACGCTCTGACAATGTATTTTCAGATGTTAGCAAAGAAGTTTGTCTCTGTTTCACCATAAGTGGAGCGTTCGTTAGGTGGACCTCCTTGAAAGCACAGCTCAGTGATTTAGACCGTTTTGAACGAGGGCTGGTGCTGCTTGTAATAACTCGTTGAACAGGGCGTACTTTAAGAAGCGATTCTTGTTTTTCAATAAGTTTTGCTTGTACTAATACAGGTTTAGACAGATCGATCTCAACCTTAAACGAGCTGCTATTATTTACCGTTAAATTTGAAACGGAAGCTGTTTTCGTTGCGGGCGCTTTGGTTTGAATTGATGGCTCTGGTGATGAAGTAGATGATTGTTGAGGTATATTTTGTAATCGGTTAAATGAGAAATCTGTAGTACAGTCATCAGTTCTTAACTCCTTGCGTACGTTACTTTGGTTTATTATACTTGAATCACCTGCTGCCAGTTTGGCAGCTTCTGAGAGGGGGAGTTTAGCATTAATAAGAGGTTGTAAAGTAATTGTATTTTGTAATGCATTGATTTGTTGAGACGGTTTCTTCAGAGTTGTAGTTGTACCGATTGAGCTCGAGATATTTGATGGAGCAGAAGAAACCGGTGCTTTCATCAGAGTTGTTGTAGATTTGTTGGAAGTATTTTGGTGCTTGACACTTCCAAGATTGGTCATTGTTGATGACGACTTCAGAAGAGTTTGAGATGAATTAAGAGTATTGTTTGTATTTGTTGAGGTTGATTGTGTTAGGACACTACTTTTTGGTGGGTTACCAACTACGATTTGTTTGACAAGTTCCTGATTCAATATTGTTAGAGAAGTCAGCTGATTCCCATTCCCAACCTCACTGAGAGTTGATGTACCAACCGTGCTTTTGGCGCACCCAGGTGAAGAATATTGTTGTCGATTACGGACTAGTATAGAAGCTGGGATTACTGGAATGAACAAAATTTAATAAAATAGATCATAAACTTTATTTAACAAAATAGTTATATATTTTTCTAAGTACCATGTTGTACTTATTTATTTTTCACGTATACAAATTCGTTGATATATTTGATAAATTATTCTAGAGAATTGGTGAAACACCAGATTTTGATAATATCGGGTGTAGTAAATGTCAAAATACATTTTTAATTTTTATTAAACTGTTAGTATTCCATTTACTTTTACATATTGCTTTTTTACATTACTGTGATTCAAAATCCAACTTTCAATTTTTAAGCAACAAAAATGTACTTATGCATCGAAATAAAAACGAACAGTATGATGATGTTTCCTTAAATCCCTACTATAAACACTAGGCACATAGTTTTTCCGTGACATAAAGTAATGTTTTCATTTAATTTTACCTTTATCTGAACAAAACTCCATTTTTTAATCACAATCGTTATACTTTGGTTGGAGTATTCAATTGAAATAAACAGCAAAAGTTGTTAAATAATAAGGATGCAGGTTTGTTTCTTAATACTTGCATTAACGCAGAGTTGCATTTTATGGTTAGCGTTTCTGTATATACTAAGGTCATCGTTTATTCGTATTGTGTTAAGTCTTGGAAATTATGTTAGTCTTACGTATGACCTTCGAAAGCTATATACTGCGAGGGAAAATATGCTATATTTATAGAACACAAAAACACCAAATTTGTATTTTTATATAAGTTAGGCTTGAGAATAGAAATTTGGGTTTATAAAAATTCGACGAGAAAAATTTTTGTACATTAGTCTATAAGAATAAGATTGTGCATATCGATACAATAGAATACTTATTCTACACATTTTATTCTGAGAGGCAAGAAATAATGATATATCTTTTTTTGACGAGTTTCTAAAGTCAGTAACACAACAATATTGTTGTACTAGTTTTCGATCACCTTAATGTACATCTTTATTCATTGTACATAAATACATATTTATATGCATATAGACCCACATTCACATACATATGTATGAGAATACACGTTTTGTAAAAAATGACGAATTTCTAATATGATCAAAATGCGATTATTTAGATAAAGCTTTTTATTTATATATACTTTACCTAACTTATTCTCCTTCATGATACTTGTATACTTTTTTCTGATTTTAAAGTTGAAAATATTAAGATTACAAAACCGTATGAAAGTATCCATTATTAAAGTTAATACTTAAGAAATGTTTCAAAATATCTGCACAACAATTCCGTTTCACTTTTCTTGCTTGTTTTTAAAATATTATCAGATATCACATTGCATGTGGAATGTATACATACATATTTAACAATCATTGAATTTGCAAAGTAACTTTATATTTGGTTAGAAAGACTTTTGAAAATCAAAAATAACTTGAACCGATAAAATTATTTAAATATGGCTAATTACACACTTTTTTGGACACAACGAATTTGGAGTAGCGGCAAAAAACGATTTATGTTACTCATATCCATTTATTTAGATACATTTGTCCATTATGCGTTACATAATTGATTGGTTCAGAAAAATGGCAGCTACCAAAATGATGTTAAGCACAATATTCACAATTTGTTTTAATATAATTAAAGAGCAGATAACATGCCTTTGGAATAACATTGAACAATTTCAAAACCAGTTGAAACTTACCAGAATTATGTAACATTTCCAAAACTTCTCCTTCTACTTTGATATTTGTTCCATCTGCTTGGTTCCCTATATTGTTTGGCGTGGAATTTCCACCTCCATTAACACCAGTGTTAATAGGCACTGTGGTTGCTGATACCGATACAGTAGAGTTATGAACATTTTTTGACATTACAAAACCTGCGTTATTGTGTTGGCTATTCATGACGTTGCGGGCACATGTAATTACGTTTATCATAGATGGAGCAGATGATGAACACGTCTGCATTGTATTTACATTCCCAGTGTTCAGAGGAAACGGGCAGGGCTCAATGGCTGGTGTAATGAATGCCACTTGTGGTAAATAATTTAAAGTACTATTACTGTTTAAATTTGCTGTCACAATATTATTTGACCTGCGATCTACTAGATTTGTACAAGTAGCATCTTCTTCACTAACATTCATAATTTGTACTACTGGGGTCTTGATTTGCAATGGCAAAGCTGAGATAAGTTCCCACTAAAATGAAATATAAGCGTGTGCTTATATCTAATAAAAAAATATTGTTAATAGATTGTTAATCAGTTGATTACACAATTATAATAGAGTTTTTATTCATACCCAATGTACTTTATACTATTTCTTAGTTTTTGTTATTTCAGGATCAGTTAGTTAAGAACGATTCGAGTTTTTGTTGTTCATAAGTTGATAATGTTGATGAAGTAACTATTGACTTTACATTGGCTTTGACAGTTGAGAAATCAGTAGTGTCTTAAATATGTTAATATTTTGTTTTTAATTTTCAGTATATGGGTATGCAGATGCATTTCTTGTTTTAACACTTTAATTATATTTTTACTTTTAAAGGTTGGAAACATTCTTGGCACAATACGGTATAGTTACTTATATATTTTCTTGCATAGATATTTTCAATAGCTTTAATTTTATTTTTATCACATTTTTACCTGTCGCGGTTTATATCCGGAAGGATTCTGGGCGCATTTAAAAGTTTCGCTCTGCTGTTTCTAAACCGCGGATGGATTGAAGCGAACAAAATATGATAGTTACAATGATGGCAACGCTACTGCGACGTTGACTGCGACGCGTTGGTAGGGTGGCAGAGCTGCCTCCAACTTTTTCAAATTTTTTGATCCTGGTATCAGAATCAAAAGCCCGCTATTATTTAATTATTCTATTTTACGTGTACACTATCTAAAATAACAAATACACTCCGTACAAACTCGAGTTTCAATCAAAATTGTGCTTCTCTCTGACAATAGCAAATCAAAATAATGATTATAAAACGCAGCAATGTTTTTGCTAAGTGCTTGTATTTGCTCTAGTTGAACTAAAATCGTATTGAATGATTATCAGTGTTGCGTTGTTTGCGTCTTTAATCACGTAGTATGTTCCTCACTTTTTGTCGCAGAGGAAGTCGACTTCTATTACTGCCTGTTCATGTAACCCTGCAATTGAACGATTTTTGATAAAAGTTTTGTTTTTTAACTTAAGGATTATCAGGTAAATAATTGGTAAACATATCTCAAAACAAATGTAATCAAAACTAGTTAATTCTCGTTCATAAATTGATGTAAACAAGTGTTGCCAACCATAGTATTTTTTTTTACGAACAACGTCCTATATGTACTCGTATTTACATACATATATTTTGAAATATTAATAAATATGCAACATTTTTATTTTTGGAAATAACTTAAGGACTTAATACAGCATTTGAAGTATTCGCAAGATTGATAAATATATGCGTGACAAATGTATGTATATGTGTTTCATTATTTCATATGTTGAACATAACCTATAAAGAAACCTTTAAATTACACTGGGAATGCTCATATTATTATATAATATATTAGATCTCAAAATGTAAATAATTCAAACCACTATCTTTGCCTTTAATTGTTATCTATAACGTTTGACTATGATTAATAATTAGTTAATTTTTTATAATTATAATTGATAAATTGCATCATGCATAAATGTATGTATAGGATTACGAGATGCAATAGAGGAACGTATATGCAGATATCTACTTGCATTTGTTTGTGTGTTTATACATATGTATAAAAAAATTACCTAGAAAATAAAATTTTCATTTTCAATATGTGGAATTTGGTGGCATTGAGTCTCAAATAAGGCGCTCAGAGTCCACAACTTGTATTTACAAATACTTTATATTGACACCTTTGAACTATTTCAACGAAACAGTAAAGAAATGTTAAGAAGAAAGAAATTAATACCAGTTTAAAAAAATATTTTTTTGAGGTGGTAAGAAACAGTCATTTTCGCAATGGGCCATATTAATACATTATTTAGTGGTACCTTTTCATAAGCATATGAACGTTTTAATACGTATCTACTTAGTTATGCATTATGAGAGTTATTTACATATATTATTAAGATACATGTACTCATGTGTTCGAATAGCGATTTATGGCAAGAGAAAAACTAGTAACAGATGATACCAAGTAAGGAACTTTTATATAATATAAATGTCGCCATTATTTAACATATATTTTCATTTTCTTATTTATATAGCATAATTTAAGACACGTTGGATATACTTTGGTGGCTTTTATTTTATAATTATGAACTTCAAGTCTTGGATTAACAGAGTTGAATTTAATAGATCCTTTGAAGTTCTGTACAATTAGCGTATGTCATACATATGTATACGTATGCGCAATTTCAATTCACTACAAAAGCATTATTTGTACACATGCATGTTAATGGGAACGCAATGATTAAAAGATGCAATACAACTTGATGTACATTAACAGGACAAACCTCTAGACACAGTAGCAACAAAAGGTACCCATGATAGGCAGTGAAAACAACTGCGTAACTTTGATGAAATTTAAACAAATTTTACTAATTTTAAAAAATAAAGTTATTTAAAATATTTAATTTGAATGAGCTTCAATTTTATTAAATGCAGTAATCGCTTATAATTTTAACAATAATATAGGTTTAGAAAATACTGATAGCAAATCGATGCATTGTGTGTAAGACTTTAAATAACGAATTTGATAGTAACCTGCCAATCTTACAAAAATACCTACTACCGAAAATAAAAGAAATGCAAAAAATATATACATATATTAGAACATTACTATTTTTCAACATTCCTTACATACATATTCTTTTATAACTTCCGTGCCCTAGCGGAACACGCAATAATATCCGCTTATAATGCCTACGTGTAAAAAAAACTTACCAATGCTATGTGAATATATCACTAAAAACGAAATTATAATTGAAAAATGTAACTGTAATTATTTTGCTTTAAATATTTTTTTCGCAATTGTTGTTTAGTTTTAATTTTGCTCACCTTTCTTTTCTTCCCAAGCTATTTATGACAGTGCTTTACTTGTCGTCATTTCAGTAGCTTGAGCAACCCTGCTACTGTCAATCAATATAGTAGTTTGGTGAATATTATTGAAGAAATTGAAGATTGTGAATTAAATCATTTATTTACTATTTAATTAGAATATATATATATATATATATTTCATAAAATCTGCATTTACTAATAATTAATTTAGTACGACTATAGTACGACAATTAAGATATTGAAATTCAACATTCAATAAGAATTTTTAAAGTATGTCACTAATCGATAAATTACAAGAGCCTGATGACAACATACCATTGGCCGATGAGGACACACAAGGTATTTAAAATATGAAATTGAACTTGACAACAACCTTCTATATATAATTTTTTTATAGTGATTATTAACGATGATGATCCACATCAACATATGCCAAATGGACATTCGATGGATTCGCTCCGCTCGTCATTTACTAACCGCAGCTCCACCCCTGACTCATCACACAATTCGTTAGAAGTAGATGTAAGTCCCGATGAGAAGGAAGAAAAAGCTCGCCTTATTACACAAGTATTGGAACTGCAAAATACACTCGACGATCTTTCACAGCGTGTTGATTCTGTAAAGGAAGAAAATCTAAAATTACGTTCTGAGAATCAAGTGCTTGGACAATATATAGAGAATTTAATGTCAGCTTCGTCTGTATTCCAGTCAACAAGTCCAAATGCAAAAAAGAAGTAAAGCATTAACAGGACTAAAAGTAGTCCCTTAAGCGGTTCGATTAGGCTTAAAAATAATCATTTTTTTACATTGCTGAGTTGTAAATGTTCCGCTCTTGATGTTCAAATAATCTAGTGTAATTTCTATAAGTTTATTTCATCAAATTTTTCTTACATTATTCATTAGTTTTTAACAAAAAAATGTTTCTTATTAATTAAACACATTTTTAGCAAACGGTACACAGCGCTTTGCATACATTTACTTCGCGATACCAAATAAAATGCCTTTATCTGAACAATAATTTTTATTAAAACACAGCGTTTTCCACTAACTAAATATTTCATATTAACTAAAATTTTTGTCTGATTAGCGCCTTTGTGTTTTTTTTTAATTTTTTTACAAATAATTGATATGTAATTTATTTCCTCGAAATAGCAAATTCAAAGTGATTTTGCAAAAAAAAAAAAGCTTTCCGTTAGGACCTTCTACAGGAATAAACATGTAATTTATTTCCTCGTGCATGTGCAAATTTCCTGGCTTTCCGCAATGTGGTTCGGCGGGAATATAACATTTTGTTTTTATATATCAAATAAGATAATATAAGAAACTGATGCCAGATGTACTTCGACCAACGTATGCTTGGATTAATATTTTGCACTAAATTAAAAAAAAAAAATTTGTGCAATATTGATTTTTCGTTCAATATATATTGCAAATATTTAATAATTTTAATTTATCAATATAATAATAATACTTTAAATCTCCATTAACGTGAGAAAAGATTGACCTTCCCGCACAAAAGAAAACAAATTTATAACGGCTCGAATAAAATTCGCCATATTATTTTATTTATTTTTTTTTGTACATAATATCATATATACAATTACCTTCTATAAATCTTTCTTCAAAATTAAGGGATACGATTATTTCTAAGATGCTTAAAATCTATTGTTGGGCTGTCCATATGGATTATACCTCTGATATCTATTGTTTTGGTGACCACCTCTATGTGGGTTTTGTTGGTGGTTTCTGTAATTATTGCCACCAGAGAAGTTGTTTCCATGATTGTTTTGAAAATTGTTGTAACCAGATCTAGATTGAAAATTCTGTTGAGGATTTGGTCCTCGTGGATAATGTCCCCGATTGTTTCCACCCATGTTAAAAGAGTTCCTTCCCAAACTGGCCTGCACCATTCTGTGTCCACCGGCACTTAAATGTCCAGTTGGGAGGTTTCTATTGAAACCAATAACTGGTCTATTGTTACTAGACTGACCTTCTGATCTAGAGTTCAAGACATTTGGTGGGTCTATTGCATTAGTAAGACGTATGGCAGGAAAAATAAAATCACTGTCATATTCTGGATCCCGATAACGAAAGGTTATAATTTGGTTCGACATTATATCTGGTAAACCATTTATTGGCGATTTTAATGTGCCTGAGATTTTTATGTTATCTTCTGCTTTCAAAATACTTCCAGCCATGCCATCCAAAACCACCTTAATTTCTTTGTCCATAGAATTAAGTGATTTCAATTGATGTTTCAACCATTCAAATTTATGATGCAATTGTCCTATATATAAACGGTTGTCGCCTCTCTTATTTCGTCGGACTTCCTCCTCTGTTAGTTTTTTATAAAAAGGTTCAAGCGCTTTAAAAAGCCTCCGCTCGTCAACAAATGGCAGTAAAGCTACTCCTTGCCAAGCAAACTTTTTTCCATTTAAATCAATTTTAAAGTCCTCTGGGTAAAAATCGATAATTGGTGAATCTGGATCAGACATTAATTTTGCCCATGGTTTTGGAACATGAGAAGAACTGGCGGCGGGAAATACTCCCATCAACTGTTCTAATGGATTAAAAGGTTTTGTGCCTTTGTCAAAACTGGTTGATAAGCCAGTAATGTTCACAAAATCAGATGCAAATGGTGCATAATGGTATGGAAAATACCAATCCCATGAAGCACAACCTTGATAATAATATTTTAGAACCCAGCAAAGTCCACGCACATATTGCAAAGCAACTGAATACCGAAAGCCTTGATTATTAGTTCCAACATCAAACTTCGATTCGTAATACCGATTTTTGAAACCAGCTTCGTGTAATCTAACCTCGTCATTGTCATTTTCATCAGAATCGTTATCAAGACCTGCTTCTGCCGCAGTTCTTTTAACACCTTTATTATTTTGAGTTCTCAATTTCACAGCTTCTTCTTTATAGTTAAATGCTTGTTGTGAATTCGATGCTCCTCGATTTACCGCTGTTGGTTGGAAAAATGAGGACACACCAAGACTTTCAGCTTTATATTCGTTTTCTCGCTGGCGCTTCTGTCTTGCCTTAAATACCAGCTCTCGGCGTTGTCTCTCTTTAAATATATTGTCTTCAACATTACCCAAATCTGTTAGAATCATTTGAACACGTTGCAGATTGACTTCTCCTGAATTCGTTAAATAGCCACCAGTCTTATATACACATTTTTTATACAATTCCACCAAGCGATCCACTGCGCCTTCCCTAATTTCAAGACTTGGTAAATGTGGTAAAAAATCATTTCCAACAAAGAAGCACATAAAAACCCAGTCATCCAAAGCACGCTCAAAATCGTATTTAAATGGTAAATTTGGCATTTCTAATGTCTTTTTAAGATATTCTCGAAGAACACTCAATCTTACGAAAATAAATCTAACTTCAGCGTTTATGGGAACGTCAGGTTTAAAGCTTTCATCTTTCGACCCACTTGCATTTCCTAGTCCTACACACTTCTGCATTTCATGTCCATATTGTTTACATATATCACATGGGCGAGGTTTATTTGGTAGAAACTCTTCTCGTATGATTGTGAAATTCGGTTCATGAGTAGCAAGTCCTAACATAATCAAATCTGCATCTGCACCACAAAGTACATGTTGAGTATTGGCATCGTGATCTGGTTGAGCCCTTTGTTTTCGAATATAGTCCATTATTTTGTGTTCACCTTCACCAGGGACATTCGCATCTGACAATACTACTTTTATTCCTTTCCAAGCCGGGTTTGTGTTCATACGGTCGTGTATATAATAATGTAAACACTTACTTAATCTGTCCATAAAAGGTGTACCTGGTGTTATACAATTGGAATCGAAGTGTTCCTCGTCAGTTTTTTCAGGTGGAAGTATATATCCCTTGACTAAAAGTTCGTCTCTAATTTTTTGTATCTCCATACGTTTTTCATTTGATTCCTTAGCAGCTCTGAAGCGCCGGGACCTCTGTTGATTCATTTTCGCTCTTGGCGCTACACCGTCAATTGCCATATATAATAATTTTCGAGGGCGAACAATACCAAACAATCTGTCAATGCATTCAAATATCGCTACCATCATTTCATCTTCATTTTTCGGGGCTGGCTTATCTTCAGGATGTGTGCATGGATGTATAATACCATTCATATCCAAATAAAGATTATCAAATTCAATTCCATTAGGGTTTGGTAGTGTAGCGTCCTCATATATTGTTTGTCCGGTGTTTGGATCCAAATTCTTGTTTTCTACACAATCAACGATGACACATGCATATTTCTTACTTAACCATCTAAAAAATGCCGGAACTCCCATTATAGTAACTTTAAAAACTCCAAATTTTCTTACAAATTGGTAAAAAACGAGGAATTTTAATTCTTAACCAAATAAGCGGACAACATGGACAATGATAATTATCAATAGACACTATATTGTGAATAGCAATGCAATAATTCATTGCAGCTAACTTTTGGCTGATGTGTTAGCTTGCAGTGTTGTTTTCGCTCGAAGTTTTTGTTAATGAATGCAATTTTAAGAATATTTTGGAAAAAATCAGTCCTTCAATTTCAAATATATTCAATATAAATTAAAATAAAACAATGTGTAAAAAAAGCGATAAATATCTTTTACTTATGACCTTCGGCAACAATATGCGGTTCTCCAATAAATTATTTTTATTGGTATGGCAACGCTAGTGTTGATTATAAAACAAAAGGGATCAAAAATACAATTTTGCCAATGCTAGTGATTTGTTTTTAATTGTATTTAGAAAATTGCTTTTAACAAATGAAGTGCAAGCCAAAAAAAAAGTATAGACTTTTATAAGAAAACATTTTAAATTAATTGTAATGCAAATACTGTAACAGTAGTGGACTAACAAATTATGTGAAGCTTATCCATTTGTGAATCGTGATAATTGCGAAAGGTTGTATCGAAGTATGTGGCATTTACATGAAAGTAATAATACAAGAGGCGTTAAGTGACTTTCGCACAGTATTACATTTAATTTTGGAGTGTGGCATTATTACTGTGCAAATCAATAAAAGACTAGTGTGAGTTCATATCAAGTTTTTGCTTTGTTTGATTGAAAATATAAATGAGATATAAAGTGATAATCGCATACATAGAAAGAATACTTTTGTATATCCCTTTAATTCGTTCACAGTAGTACAATGCACTTGTGCATCATCGACGTTTCATTTCCTTTATTTCGTCATACTTTATGGTTTTGTTTGTGGCAGCTGTTCGCGACCAAAAGGGTTTGAAAAATATCGATAGTCAACCCATTTATTTTTCCTATCGATAAGGCAAAACATTATTTATAAAATATAATTATATACTATAATAATGAAATAATTGTATATAACAACGATTGGTAAAACCCTAAGAAATTCAAATTCAAAATCAAATCAATATTTTGTTGTAAAATAAATGCTTACGAAAGCTTCCTTAATCGATAATACAGAGTGATTTCGATACTCCGGCACAGCTGCTTGAGTTAATAAAAGATCTTTGTTGAATGTAATTTTCTCATTGGAATTAATTAAATTTTTTATTGTCTTGTATAGCAAATTTCAATTTCTATTACTTATATTTTTTATAATAAATACACTCTAGAATACGTTGAAGATTACGAAATCAACAAAAATATCCCAGATAGCACTATATTTATTTAATGGAATATGTTTGTATATACATATAAACAAAAGTGCATTGAAATGAATTGCAGCTGTAGTGAAATGCAAAAAGAAACACTATAACCTAGTGATAGCCGTAGTAACAACAAAAACCATTTACATTATTATGGCGTACTAAATCTTGAAAATGAATTATTGAAATACATATAAACATTTGTTACTGGTAAACATTGCTTGACGGGTAAAAGGGGAAATCACTAACCAAAGCAACTACAAATCATTTATTCGTGGCAAAAAAGAAAATTTGTCTATACTTCCCAGTCATCCTTGACATCTAATTCTTTGGTTTTACACTTTTGTTGGTCTTCTGAGTGGTCAATGGCTGACTTCGATGCAATTTATGAAGACGAACAACTGGAGGAGCACTATGAGGATCAAATGGTCGCACCTGTCCCAGAGCCAATCATTATACGAGGTGCTGGCAACATGACAGTGTAAGTTATTTGCAAATGATTATGAGAGAACTTCTTATTAAAGCACTGCCAATAACAATTATTAATTAAGTAATTAATAAAAAAACGTTGAAAAAGATTCAGCAAATATTGGTTTTATTTTTGTGAAAACGTCTGTCATAAATATAATTTTAACTTTTTTCTTTTTTTCCTTCGTCCAATACCTAGTTTATTGTCTTAATTAAAACATGCATTTTTCTTATTACTTTGAAAATATTACAAAATCTTTGTAAGTTTGAATAAAATATTTAACTTTTTTGGAAAACAATTTTTGAAAATAGGCCGTTTTCTGCTCGAGTACATTAAACCCTTAAAACAATTGAGTAAATTTAGATGAATAAAGAAATTTAGTTGTTAAACATTATTCTATTACCAACTATTATTATTATTATTAACAAAAAAAGTAATAAAAAATAAAATTTTTGAAAAAATTATAATTACAGATTTGGTTTGAGTAATCGTTTCAACACAGAATTTCCCTCGGGTCTGGTTTCGCGTGTTGCACCTGAAGAATTCAAGGCAACAATCGGACGTATTAATGGTATTTTGAAGAAAACATTACCAGTAAACGTGAAATGGCTATTCTGCGGCTGTGTATGCTGTTGTTGTACATTGGGTTGTTCTCTTTGGCCGGTCATCTGTTTGAGCAAACGGGTATGTATGATCGCATATCGCATAGAAATCACAAATTTACCTTAGCAATTTTATTACTGTTGACTATTAAAAATTAAATTATATATGTTGTATAATTCTAGACGCAAAACACTCTTGATAAGCTACTTGAATGGGAGAATAGCCATTTGTATCATAAACTAGGCCTACATTGGCGACTTCATAAGCAACAATGTGATTCAAATTCGATGATGGAGTATGTGCTGCGTATTGAATTTATACCGAAGACGCCTATTTATCGTCCGGATTAAATAAACATGATATGAAGATCGAACATCATTTTAAGCGGGGGATGGGGGGTTTTAAGTCAGCCTTGGGCTTTGATTATGCATAGAGTTTGAAATAATTTTTATTAGAATAACTGGAAGGAATAATACAACTATAAATACTAATTAAAACCAATCGAAACTATTAGTTTGTATATATGAACTTATACGTATTACATATATGCACTTGCTAATAACTAATATATAAAAGGTAAAAAATGAACCGTCAGCTGATATTGAATTGCCATCTGTGCGCAACTATAAAAATAGTTATTATGAATGGAAATGTAAGGAAGAGTTTGAAATAATTTTGTTGCGAACGGTTTAAATGATATTTTGGGGTTGCTTTTATTTATCTTTTTTTTTTGCTTTCGCCCATACGCCTGTTGCTATGGTCACTTAGAAAAATATAGCAAAATGATTTCTGCTGATTAATTTCTGTAAATGTGATGAAAAGTATAATAAAACATTTCTAATTTAATTTTAATTTACAAGAATTTAAAGAAAACAACTAATATTAATTGAAAGCATATGCTTCAATGAGAAGATTGTATTCGCTTAGAATTAAGTCACTTACATTTATTTAAAAAATGCTAATAAAGATTGTATATTGAAAATAAAGAAAGTTTTTATTTTGTCGGTTAACAAGTAGTTGTATTTCCTCGTTTTATTACTCTGAGTATGATAAAATTATCTTAAAAAATGTTTAAGAAATTATTATTCAAAAGAAATTATATATTCTTGTATTGGTATAAGATCGTATGTACATATATAAAACATGCTATTATTTCATTTATAGATTTTAATTTAAAAATATGTACTAAAATTTAACACGATTATGCCAAGAGGATGGAATGAGTACTAACAAAAACATTTCAAAAGGAAAGCGCTAATAAATCAAAAATTCAAAGTAATATGTAGTTAGGTAAATTAGTATGTTCAGAGTTGTTAATAAAACTGTGTATCCTATGAATTTAAGTAAAATAATATGGTTTTATAATTTTGTCGTATGACCTTGTTTAAAGTACATATTTTTTAATACTATACCTTGTCCAAAAAAAAAAAAAGATGATTTCACTCTCCTTGTCAAATAAAAAGATTTCCATAAAAACTCTTGAGTCTGTTCGATCAGTTTGTGGGCCTGCCGTTAGATGACTTCCATGGCAACCAACTTTAACTTTACCATCCATGCTTCTCCCCTATAACTGTAACAACAACAACATCGATCAGTTAGTACGGCAGCAATATCCTATAAAAGAGCACCTTCTTGAGGAGTAAAAGACGTGTACAAAACTCCAGGTCGATATCTCAAAAACAGGGATTTATATACAGGTAACGGATGGATAGACGGCTAATTCACTAGTTAATTATCGAAAAGCGCTATTAGAGTTCGTTGATCTCTTTTATAGGTTTTTATGAATGGTACGGTGGGTATACCTTGCCTTGCTTTCCACGCTAATCCTTTCAATGTATTGCAGTTTGGGTGGTCGTGACTTACTGGGATATACCGAAAAGATCTTAATGCATTACATTTCAAGTACGTCTTTGTTTAACAATTTTCATATTTTTTGTTTTTTTATTTATACATTTACTTTAAAACAAAGATTTTATAATAATCCAGAAAATATAACGTATTAAATTTAACTTAAATATTCATTTCAAATGAAATATGCTTTAAACTATAGAATTATGGGTAAAACAATATTTCCCTCTATTTCAAATTAAATTAAAGTTCATCTAAACATAAATTATTTTATGCTTATATATTATCAAGTCTTCGTGCGGCTTTGGAATGTTGCGCATTGGATTAAATTAATTTTTTACGATGAAAATTCTGTAGGACTTCATTTAAATAATAATGCATTAATCTACTATTTGATCACATGTTATACACAAAAATATTGCGGGGCTCCAAAGCTTTGAAAATAACTTTTTTTACCTCCAACATTTTTGCTTTAGGGAATACGTACAAGCGTTTTCACGCTGGAATGTGCATTGCACTTAACTTATTATTAAATGTTTAATACATATGTATGTATGTATATTTGAACTCTTCTACTTTAATTGTATTAGCCAAGTATTTGTATGGGATCGGAGGAAATGCTATGTTTTTCTCCACAATCCTTTTCTTCTAACGTATTCTGCGCTCCGCCTGGTTTTTGCACCATACCATCAGTACCATTATTCTGCAGATACTCGCTAACATCATACTCGTATCGATTTTGTTCATCGTCCTCATCGTCGTCTTCAGTTAACTCCAGTTGTGCGTGTATATTTCTCATTAGAACTTTGACGTCTTTTTTACTCTCATCCAGTACTTCTTTATGTTCAACTTTTGCTTTGTTTAGACCGTTGAGTAGAACCTTCACATTTTCCCCAGAACGTGCTTGCATTTGTCGTGTGTGCGCTTTTCTATTATTCGTAAACTGTTTCTGAGCCTGTTTCTCCAGCCTTTTCTTACGCTTTTCCAATTTTACTGCGCTTCCCAAGAGTTCTTTGCTCATCTGCTGAAACTGCTGAGCTTGTTCCTTGAATGCTTGCATTAAGAGCGCATCTTGTCGCATCTGAAATTCGTGTTCCTCTCGGGCCAGTTTCATTTGACGTTTGAAAAATTCGTTGATCGCCTCGCGTTGCATTTGACGTAACGAAATAGCCATATCTTGCAATACTCTCTTATAGCCCTGGTTGCGTTCGGTATTATCTGGCGAAGGCTGTTCTCCGTCATGATGCGGTTGCGCTTGATATATAGAATTGTCTTCCTCATTTGAACTGTCATTGAGTCCATCGTCTTTGAATTGACTACTATAATCCAATTTGGCTTGTAGCGATGTGGCCTTTGTAAGCGTTTCGGGTGCGCGGCTTACACGCTTTGGTGGCATTGCATTCATGATTGATGCCTTTAAACGTCGCTTTCGTGCTTCGATCTGTTGAACTTGTTGTTGCTGTGCCTGCTGACTGGTTGACGGTCCATCTGGGAAGCCGTAAAAAGGTTGTGGTGCTCGGTGTTCGTGTGGCGCCACTGCTGCTACATTGAGGTCGGACATTACAACTTCCTGTTGACGTATGTAAGGGTGCACGGCAGTTTGATGTCCTGGAGTTGTGATCGTGACTGTCTGTGGATTTATATTGGCAAGTTTTCGCGTAAATGTCAAAACGTTGTTGTTGGAGTTGCCTTTGCCATTAATGGCATATGTGCCACTACTATAGGCGCTACTAAGCCGTAATGTATGTGATGACGGATTTATGGTAAGTGGTGGCGGTGGTAAATTTACGTTAGAATCGGTCGTAATCTCGCTGGGCGGCATCTTAGCGAAGCGGGCTATTCGTAGCGGTGGTAATGGTGCTGAACTTGATGTGTTGTTTGCAGCTTCCGGCTGTGCTTGGGGTGCACTTATGCCTGATTTAGGCGTACTCGTAACGTTTGGTATTGATGTGGTAGTGGATGCGTTGGTAGTGGTTGAAGGGCGTGTGGAGCGTCGGCTTAATATCATTATTTCTGGTAGAGATTGCCGCTGAGGTTGTTGATGTTTTGACTGCTCTTCGGCTGTCACCTGCGGAGTTGGCGATGTCGATATTGTTGGTGCATCGTCTTCTTCTGTTACTTCTTGTTTAACTTCGGTTTGAAATTGTATGCTGTCTGTTGACTCCTTTTCTTTAACATCTGAACATTCATAACCTGTATTGAGGCAAATAGATTTTTATATGAGTTAAATGTTCAATTAATAAAAAGAGGGGAGTAATATAAAATTTAAATAGAAACTACAACCGCAAAACCGCATATACACACCTGTATCTGCCGGTTCTTGCTTAACTAGTCCCAAACGAAAACCAAATATCGGATGTGCCAGACCATTCTCTTCGTCTGATTCGAGACCAGCAACACGACTATCCAATGAATTTTTGTCCGCCACACTATAGCCCCCTTCAACACCAGATATAACCAATTTGCCTTCACTGCCATTACTACAATTATTTGGTGTGTCACCATTTGAATCGTCACCATCGAGTGATGTGGTTGAGTTTCCACAATCACTGGTCGAACGGCCTGAACAGCTGCTATTGGCGTTTTGCAGCATTTTGTGCAATTCCTCATAGATCGGTTGTGGTATCATTTTTGGTATTATGCCATTGCGACGGGATGTCGTGTAAGTCGATTTGAGAAATTTCCACTTGGTCCAAATTTGTACATGTGATTTCTTTCGGAAGCCGCGTAAATGCATTATCCTTTCCACTTTACGAAATACTAGTTCGCTCTTTATAGTTTTAACGCTAAGCATTTCGAGCGCTTTTATTTCTTGCATAATGATCAACATTTCCATGATTTCATTGGTGCGCCAGAGATTGCGGGGCATGGCGTTGTTGTTCTGTATGGGCGTAAGTAAGGCATCCACGTCGCCTACAATGCCGGTGGCGGTCGCTGCCGTATTCAATAATTGATTGATGTGTTGTTGTTGTTGTTGCATGCTTACTGTTATGCTCATTTCTGGATTATAACCGTTAAGGTGATGTTGTAGTCTTGGCATTAGCATTTATGAGCTGTTTCAATATTCAACCGAAAGCGGAGCGTTTGGTTGGCGCGGACTGAAAAAAGATAAGAAAGCGGCACTGCATTAGGATTATTACTGTTATAAATAAATTAATTTAATAATAATTTAATTATTAGGTTAGGTTAAGTTATACTGAGTTTCTCTCACGCCTTAGACCTTAGACTTAGACTATAGATTCTTTATAATCCTATAGATCCTAGATGAAGGTTCAGTTTAATGAAGCTGGAGTTTACACAGTACCTATCGTCAATGCTTTTTGCAAAGTTTAATAGCGGCTTGATATCTAATATTGACATCGTTTGGCGCATTTCCTGTACTGGTTCGGTGCCAAGTTTCCTTTTTAGCGTATTTTATGTACTGGTTCGGTAGCCAAGTGAATGGCACATTATCTATTCTCATCTACTATTCTGTTTCCCGGAATGTCCTTGTGGTCCGGAACCCCGTACATGTTCAACGGCTTTCCGGCAACCGCCATATCTACTACAAGTATCTCCCTGCTTCTAAGGACATTCCCTGACGCAATGCGAAGTGAGATTATTGTTTTAACCTGGCTATCGACGTATGTATTGATGTTATGTCGTTTCCAGAGACTTAAGATTGAAGTCACAAGTTTTTCATAGGCTCGAATTACATTGTATTATTATTTTTATATATATTTTCCATCGATCGGCGAACTTACTCCCGAGTACATTGTGGGAAATATTTATAATTTTAATAAATATGTATGTATGTGATTTTGGGCCGAGTAAAGTTACCCTTAACCAGATACTTACTATACTTCGAAAATTAATTGAAACCTCTCATAAAATACGTTAAAGCACCAAGAGTAGTAGTAAACCTAAAAATATGTCGCCGTTTCTGAAAATGTAATTCCAGAAAATATCTCAGCCTCGTCTAAAAAGGTATCAGGGCCTGGCTACCTGACTGTCATACTATTTTTGTAATCTAATGCGGAAAATATTTATAACGGAACAAGACAGACAATTCGAAATATATCCTGTCATTAAATAAACTGGACATCTCGCTTAATATTAATATAATATTAATTCAAAACAGGCAATTATTCCAAAACATTCATACTAATATTCGTAAGTTAAGTCGTTTATTGTTTTTGGTCATAACCTCCTTACTTCTCGAGAAACATTCTGTGAAAAATTTATGAACAGTTTTGTGTTATCAACTATCAAGGTGACACAAGATTGAGTAATAAGTTAGTTCTAAGAGATGCGCTGACTTTGATGCGATGTCCAAATGTCTGAAGACTGACTAGATCTGAAGCTTAAGAAAAAGTCGAAAACTCCTCTGTACTGGAACGTTTATGTAGAGAAGAGCTAGAGATTTAATTTGTGCAATATTGCTAATTAGCGGGTATAAAGAAAGCACTGAGGTTTTATGTAGTCTATATTGCTTACGTAGTTAAAGCAAAAATCGGGACAAAAACAATTGTTAAACTGAAAAATATCTGAGCAAAACTGTGATTTGAGATTAAGGGATATCAAAGCCGGATACACGATGCGGGCGGAATTTGCGACTAGTCACGAGTCAATAGTATTCCATCCTGCCAACGCTCGGCTTCATGTCGCGAAACCGGTCAAAACTATTTGGAAAACATCAACTGTGAAGTTTTGTCGCACCCACCCAGACCTTGCCGCTTGTGACTACCTAGCATATGTTTCTGGAATAAAGTTCTAACAGAACAGGTTATAAAAAATTGGTTGGAATAATTCTTGGCCCCCTAGCCGGCGCAGGGATGGAATCCAAAAAATGTCAGAATCATGGAAAATATTATACATAGCTTCAGATGGACAACAGTTTGAAGAATGCTACTATATGTACATATTTTTCACAAACGTTAAAATTTTAATAACTTTCTAATCGTTTCCAAATAATAACCATGTTTCTTCAATGCTATTTAAAATTTGTCTTTTTACGTAGCGATTCCAAGTGTGAAATCCTTTTAAAATTCCAAATCCTGGCATTAACAATTTTTTGAAGTTACTTTAGTTGTGTTTACAGGTACGATACCGTATTGACATCAAAACATTCCGTAAAATATTCAGTAATTTCTTTTTTTGCTACTAAAATAAGCAAAAGCTCGAAGTTTCTTCATCTTTAACTTTTATATGACATTATACTGTAAAACCGTTAGGTGTCAAAATGTTTACATATGTACATATGTATATCTTATATTATATTCGTTTAAAAAAAACCTTTACTTAACTGTATAAAAAGTTGATAGTTGTAAAAACACGGCAAATAAAATTACTTGTGTACATATGTATGTACTTATGGGTAGTATGTATTTTTTATATGATATCAATGTAATTGGATGCAATATAATATACGTACATGTAAGTACATACATATGTACGCATGTATGAAAAATTAAAGTCAATGGAACATAATCAAACATACCAGCAACATCATTCCAAATCTGCAACTATTTGCTTCCCTACGCTTTAACGTTTTGAATACTCTGTCGCTAAGAACGATAATGGGAGTGCAAATGACAAACTCGCGAGAGCGTAAACAAATGAAAAAAGCACGTACTGCAGCGAATGGCGGTAGGTTCTGTGGTTCGATGTTAAACGAACACTCTCAATTTAAATTTCTTGATAAAAAATTTCAATACTGAATTAACTAACACAAACAAGAACTATGTATGTATAAACGCAGTAATGTAAGTAAACGATGAAAGATTTCTCACAAAACAGTGGTAGTAGTGGAAAGACGCTTTCCTCTAATTTCAAATAGCAGGGAATAAAGCTGTTGTCATCCACCACACACCGATAGGCCGGTCTACTGACGAACCGATTTAAGGGATTTCTATTCACAGCTGTAGATTTTGTCAGCAACAATAAACAATAAAAACAGCAGTAAATCGGCAGCGACGACGTAAACGTTAGTAACTATCGAAGTGTCAATTAGTAAATTCTATCGCAACAGAATTTCTAATTCTGCGTCATGCCTTTTGGGCGGTTTTTGAACTTTTAGCAAATTCCATATTAAACTTTATAACAAATTGTTTATAATTTTTTTTTTTGGTTTGGTATGCAAATAATTGTTATTTCACTGATTTTTATAGTAAGCAAAGTGTTTTTGAATATTTTTTAATTTGCATGTTTATGTGTATGTGCTTGTATCTTTTTTCCACGCTCTCTTTTGTGGACACACTATTGGCGCTGCTGTTATGAAAATTTCGAAAACCAACCGCACTAAGCGGACCAACGAGAATGACTGAAAAACTGAATTTACGAACTCGAATAACCAACTCGCCACTTTGGCTTTGGCCGTTGTCTGCTTACGGTGGGTTGTGCGTCGGCAAACGTCGTCAACGGCATGATTTCAATACGGCTACCATAAAAAGCGTCGAGTATCACAGATCCGCCACTATTCATTTTCGTATTCATATCTACGTTTTTGTATTTACTACGAATATTGACATATGGTGTGTAAATATGTAGGCATATAAAAATTTGATTTCGCAGTATGTTTTCCCATCACAGCTTTAGGGTTTGCTTTCGAATCGGATTTGAGTTGTGTATTGGATTTTTTCATTTTTTCTCAATACAAAACAATTACATACAAACTTGCACGTAAGTTGGTGTTTTGAAAAGCTTTCTTCGCGCTGGTTATGTTAACCAATATCATACATATATTAACGCACACACATATATACATACATATATATAATATATATGCATATATATATGTGAGTTTGTATGTAATACTTTTAATATAATGTATTATCGAGTATTCCCAATATTTTGATACAACATTTGCCTGCTTTAGTCTTGATTACTTCTGATTACATTTTTTACTTGCTTTTCATCATTAATGTTTTTTCTTTGTCGTTTGTCGTTATACTTTGATTTGTTTTTCAGTTCGTATTCGGGTGTGCACTCGTCACATTCGAAACGAAAGAGCGTAGACACGAATAATCGCAACTTTAGCGAGTAGATATCCAGTAAAGTGTTTTTGTTTCCACACTGGCATAGTATTTCAGCACACAATGTACCAGCATTGTAGAAAAACATTTCGAAAACTCGGCTGTCAGGCTTGTTGCTATCACATTCTCACCGAATTTCATACACCAACACACACTTGTTTGAATGCTGGCGCATTGAGTGGAGCGTTCATTCCAACCACCTTTTGATTTGATTCTCAAACCATTCCATCGTTACCACGTGATGATGATAGATTTCAATTCAAAGCGTAACCCAGCACACCATTAATCTGATAAAAAAAGCCCGAACAATCAGAGAGAGGTGGAATCGTTTAAAAATGTACATACATATAAACGAATGAGGAATTCATCATACATACATACATATACTACGCATTCATAGTCACTTAGCCCTTTAGAAGCAGTTTTTAATGTTTTTGCAGCCACAAAAAAGGTTTTCAATAGTGTATATGACGATGGTTACTAGTTAAATTTCGCATAATAATTTATAATTGACAAAATTTTGATTTCATTCTAAGTTGGCTGTCCATAAGACAGCTAGTTCTGGGTCTAAGGTAGGGAAGAACCGTTCATGAAATCATTGGGTTATGGAAAAAACTAGCTGTTTACATACTTATGTATGTATGTATGTATGTTCGCTTGAGTAGTTCTTGTATAACTCAAATACTCCGAAATAACAGCTAAGAATCGTAAAATCAGAAAATTTTTAAAATAATGACTGAAAATGTATCACGATGTATATTTTGCTATGTCTAATCTTTTCTTATTTAATTAACATAGAAGCTCAAAAATATTCTACTAGTTGGTACACAGCTAGTCATAAACTGAAATGTTTGTGTAAGTTTGTATGTATGTATGCATGTGTAATATGCATATATACATATAAATGATTACTATTAAAACAATAACGTCGTGAAAAAAGCGACTTAAGATATAGCCGAACAAAGTTCGTATTTTCGAACTGTTTTTGTAATTTCGAAAGTAGCAAAATTCACACAAACTTATACATATCAGCTTCGAATTCGAAATTCGACTACTTAAACACTCGAAAATATCGAGCTTCTGCAAAATTAGGTTACTTCAAGGGATGAGGTTTGTTGATTTTGAGTGAAATTAATGAGAGGAAAACGCGTCAACTTGCAGTAATGATTAATTGAATATACATACATACATACATATATGGATATGATTGTACCTATACATGCCTTGCAGAGAAACTTTAAAACGCTGAAGCTGTTTTGCAAGTGTGTTTGTACATGCATACATCACAACCACGTTGCACAATTCTGGTTTTATAGAGAGCTTTTATTCTTTTCGGAAAGATTCTTTCGATGAAAATTATATGTTATTCAATGATAACAATCATAGCCTTACTGTTCTCCTAAAATGTGTGGATGTGTAGCCACTTAACCTAAGTATTTATAAATATGTTATCCGTTCTCTCTTCGTCCTTACTGAAGCTGCCCGTTACCTGGGCTGACTAGCTAATTCTCGGCTTAATGCTCTTTCAAATTGAGAAACGCTCATAGTTTCAAATATCACCGGTTTTTGTACGAATCTCGTTAATTCAGTATTGTGTTATATTATGGTGTTAGGCAATGTTAGAATAGGTGAAAGAAGATAAATTCGCAATGAAGTGAAACTGCATAACATTTTCTTTAGTGCAAACAGTTACATGGCAACTAATCATTGCAGAAAACTTGCCTTGGAACTTATTTGTGCAGTTACATTGAGAGAGGAATACCGAAAGGAAATAAGATAAGAAGAGAGTATATTTATTTATAAAAGAGCAGACAAAAATTTTTATAAGATTTGAATGAATGGTTGAAATAAAAACAAAAATTGACAAAATGGCGGCGTTTAAAAATTTGAATTTTACCCAAAATTTTCAACGTTTTTAGTGTGCCAAAATTCGACTTTGATCAAAAAGCTGGTAGGTTATTATACGAGTATACAGATTATGCAGTAAAAAAGTCGTTTGTCTCTGAATAATCAATGCAGCAAAATCAAAAAATTTAGATGAACTGATAGAGCTGACCCTTCACTCTTCACTTTCGAAGCCTGCTACTAAAATATTAAAAAAAAATCTATGAAATTTTAGTATGGTATTTTAAAAAGTATGGACTATCGAAAAATGAAAAAAAAAAAAAAAATAAAAGAAAAATATTTTTTTTTTAATTTTTTTAAATTTCAGACCAGTTATGTCTCTTCAGTATGGTAAACCTCCAAAAATTCTTTGATACACTTACATAAGTATTTTACTAATTTTAATGATTTGATTTTTAATTATATAGGTGCCATTGAACACTATATAAACCGTTATTCTCGATTAAATGCCCAGCTTGATGGCAATTTTACTAATAAAAGAGTTGGAGCGACCTCAAGTAGATCTTCCCCAACCACTAAACAAACGAGACTCTGTAAGACGACGCTCAGGTAAATGCGTTATTTTAATGTATATACATACAGACATACTGATGTACTATGTATGTATGTATGTGCATATGTGCGCATGCACTAGCTGAGAGCAGTAAGGTAGGACCGGTATGATAGATAAAACAAAGACTAATGTGTCTTACTCAGAACATTGAGAACAGGTAGAAATTAAAGAGTTTGCCAAGTTGTGAGTAATTACAAAGAGAATTGCGCTAATAGAAAGTAACTATGCATACATAGCATAGATGAAAATCGACTTACAAGTGTGTAGAATGGAAAAGGTGGAAAAGCAAACTTACCGGTCGTTCGCTCACTAGAGTTGAAACTGCAAAAAGGAACACAATTTTCAAAATAACCAAAGACGTAGTCGTGAAATGCAGTTTCTGCTTTTGTTGTTTTTGTTGCGGATGCTGCTGTTGCTGTGGCATTCTAACTACGAGCAAGTTGAGTGGGGCAGGTTAGGAATCGCGATTGGTCATGCAATAAGTACGCACGCACACTTATGCAGTTATAGATATATATGTATTTACTGTTAAATATGAAGTAGTAGGAAGTTTCGATTAAGTTTAAGCTTTTAAACAATTTTTTATTAACTTTCATATGAAATTATTAGTAATAATTTCGGAAAATACCATAACTCAATTTTGTCTAATCTTTTGAAATGATAAATATGTTTCTTATCAACTGCAAGCAACTGATAACTAAAAGATAACGAAACACAAAAAACTTGTTTTATTTTATTTAAATATTTAATGAAAATTGTTGCCGCCTGCCGTTCAAAAATTTAAAATAAACCGTTAATAAATGAAGTGCAACAATATTTTATAAAATCAGTTACCAAATATGTATACGCACGAATGTGTACGATAAATTCAAACAATCTGCGAAAATTACTACCATGTACATATGTATGTGTATGTAGTATGTATATTACTAAGAAATACCGGTGAGAACACAATGGCCAATCAAACAACCGTCGTAGCGCTCCAAATGTAAAAATTGCAAAATAGTCTGCACACAAAACACATCTCTCGAGTTAGAATCGCGAGTCGAAACTGATTTTGGAATGGAAAACTTGCCAGTCTTGTAGTGAAATTACGAAAATGCGCTGAAAACAAGCGTTAGCACTCAGTACTTGATACGCGCCACGACAACAGCTCTTCTGCTCGACAAGCAACTTTTTATATTTATTAATTTTTTTTTATTATTTCATACATTTATACACACACACACATGTATGTAAATGTTGGTGTTGGTGTTGCTGTGTTGAAGCCGGTACATATACACCGGCAACCGTCTCATTGTTCGAAAATGTCATACGAATACTTTGTAAGTAAGTGCCAGCAGCCGATACGAAAACGATACGAAAACGATACGAAAATACGAAGCAGCTGTTGGGAAATTGTATACCGCACTAAAAATGTTATTGACGACGCGCTGTCATTGCACAATGGACTCTAGAATATTGAGCTATTTTTTGGTTTGGCTGTATTCAATTATTATTTGTGAAATTTTTACTGATCCTGAAAGTATTTATTGGTAGTCGAAAAAGTCTCTTCGCATCTCAAATCAAAATTAAATTTTTTTTTTTTATATTTATACTAATAAATAAATAAACAAATATTATATGTAAATTGTGGTCAACCACTTTTTGCTATTTTTCCGCTAGAGATATTCCATCAGTGAAAATCGAAATTTCAAAATTTCCAGAACGGATTCGAGCGAACAATTGTTGTGCTACATGAACTGATAGAGCATCGTCTCCGTAAACTTCAGAAATTTCATTGGTGGCTTGCGTGGCATTCTTTCCTTTTTTATACAAAAATTTCAAAATATTGCGAATTTCTTCATTATTTTCACTTATCTTTGAACAGCTGTAATTTTTTCCAGCTTCCCCGAATTTAAGTTTTTTTTTGGTTAAATGAAGCTCGAAATCTCACCTCTCCAACTTTATATGGTATGATACAATACAATTGGTAGCACTGGAGATATATGACTGTAACGACATCTATTGAAAAATACGAAAAAAAAAAAATACGAAAAGACTTTTTCGACTACCAAATATATTAATTAAATAAAATAGTCAATAAGGTTATGCTGATATTATGGCGAAAATTTCGAAATAATCAACATATTTTTTGTTTTATCTTCATTTTAAGCAATTCTAATTGATGACGCCAATTCTTTATAACCAGCAAAGCTGAGTAATTTTTATATTATTTCTCTGAGTTACGGTACCGGAAGTTGTCCATTGTCAACGCGTCTGCTTCAAATATTAGTACGGATATAATGAGAGATCTGCAAAGCACTTCGTTCATCGAGAGAGGACCTTGTCGCACAATATATCAACATTTGGTGTTCAAGGTGCTCTCAAGATTTTAAAGCGGTTTTATCATGCCAGACGCCAGATTTATCAATGTCATGATCCAGCGAGCGATAATTAATAAAAAAAGTCGTATTCTAATGTCAAAATTTCATCCTAATTGTTCTGAAATACAATTTCTACCAAGCTTAGCAAATTTTCCCACAGTTCGTTGTACTGTTGACAACGATAGCTGTCACGATTATTATATATTTTCCAATGGATGTTGCAGCTTTCTCGCAATTTTTCATTTCCGTATTGATTTTGCATTTCTATTATTTTAGAAGTTTATATCACTCATCTAAGCACGACCAAACAAATAAATACGGACAATTTCATGTATGTAAATGTATTTGCTTCGAAACAGTAATACAGTTTATGCATTGTTTTGAAAGTAGTTTTTTAAAACAAAAATGTTTGAAAATATTATTGACCAACATTTTATATAACAAATCAAAGTGCCTGCCTTTGATCTACATATGTGCTTGCTTGCAGTTCGCTCATAATTCCTTCAAATAACGGGAGAGTTTTTTCCAGTTCTTATCGGCCAATCTGAAATAGTTAGAATTTCAAGTAAATGTAAAGATATAATGCTCATGTAATTGTTTTAAAAAATAAATGTTGATAGTGGGATAAATTCATATTCTATATAAGTTAGATAAGATAATGAGCTTTGTGTTTACCAAATAATAATAATGACAACTTTATAAATATAATTTAATAAATTTAAACACGTGTAATTTGTTATAGCTCTTAAGTGCTTATATACAGTTAGAATTTTCGAAAAAAACGATTTCTGTTATTCTATTTTCTTAATAAACATACATTTAAGAATACACACAGAAAATTTCATGGCGTTCCGGTGAATATTTTCGAAGTTACACGCAAAATTGAAAAGGCGTTTCAGAGTGTTTGGAAGTACAAGGCAGAACATTAAACGCGTTTTTCTTAAAATGATGTATTCAAAGGCGATGACCAACATTATTCGAAAACGGCTAAACCAATCTCAATCTCAAATTTTAAGACGTGCTTTTTAAATATATTTTTTAGTAATTTATCGAAGATTATTTCTCACCGATAAATATTTTTTATAAACGATTTTTTTGAGAAACCGCCATTTTATCAAACAAATTTATTTTGCTTATTCCTTCAACTTATTTACCAGATCTAACATTACTTTAACGAAATCTGTTTGGTTTTTTAATTTCAGAGGATCCAGTTTAGAGATTTAGTAGTCACCGCAAAACGGTTTTTTTTTTGAGAGAAGCTCCGGGAGGTCGGCTGTAGTTCCTTTCGAAATAAATACTTTTACTAATGTTAAGTCTTAAAATTCATTTGAAAGGTACCATAATATGTATACAAATTTTTTGATCAATAAATTAAAAAGTTTTTTTTTCAGGAAAAATCTGGAAATTTCTCTTTTTTCGGCATTCTAATCTGGTATATAGCCCTTAAAGCTGTCACGATTTTTATAAAAATGATAATTTATCAAACCTACCAACTTTGAATGAAGTCTTAACAGAGTGATCTAATGTTTCAAAACACCAAGTCCAATATTATTAAAAAAAAAAAGAAAAAAAAAAAATACATTAAATCGCAACATTTGTTTATTTTCAAAAGTTTTCAATACAACTGTTGCTTGGTTTTGCTTATCACAATTTGAAACTAAAGTGTGTGAAGTTATCAAATAGTTGTTATTTTAATTCAAATTCATACTTCCATATACACATTTTTATAAACACATACTTATATTTTTAACATACATTTTTACGATGAGTAAAATTATTCAACAAAGAAGTTTCATTATATTTTGTGTGCGTAAACGTTCAGAATGTTGGTAATTGGTATAACTTATTACCGGAATTATGGGCCGACAACTCTTGGTTTTTGCACCACGAGTCTAGAAGCATGAATTTCAGGTAATTTTTAAAGTGTAGTAAAAAAGGCAATTAATATTTTTACCATCCATTTTTTACTAGTTATTTATTAATTTTTGAAGAGTACAGAAAAAGTTTAAAAACTAAAAAAAGTAAAAAAATTCAAAAATTATGAGCTGACGAATTGGGGGATCTCTAAAAATTTCCACGTGACCATGCCCATGATTTCAACCCTCCTAGTTATCTGAACCAAAAAAAAAAAGATTATTAATCTAGAATAATGTCGCAATGGTCGGAACTACGGAAAAGTGGGAAACATTTTCTTCACAAAATGGCGACTGCCTGAAAAAAAATTGTTTTGATCACTTTTTCTGACTATTTCGAATTTTTTAAAAATAATAAAAATAAAAATTTTGGGATGGGGCTAGTTCCAACCATAGACAAGCCTATAAAGAAGACTGTATAAAAATTTCAAGTAAATCGGTCCAGTAGAACCTGAGATATCGTGGGTATCGTTCAGTTTTGAGAAAAACGCGTTTAAAGTTTCGCGTTCCGGCCGAACCAGTTTGGATGCCGGGTCAGAAAAATGCCAATATCTCCGAAAATAATTTGAATTTTGAAAAATCCTCTTGTACACATATTCTTGAATAGTTAAACTTTGAAAATATAAAAAAAAATCGATTTTTTTTTAAATTTCTAGACTAGATTACCTTCTTAAAGACATTAAACGTGAATCGCCACGCGAATCAAAGTGTATTCTGAAAATTTACATTAACAACTGCTTAAGGGATTGGAAAAAACGTTAGTACAATTGTATTGGGGCCAAAGGGAATTACTATGAGGTGGACGACATAGATTTTGAAGAATAAATTAAGAATTTAAAATTTATGAATAAAGTCTTACTGTTTTTTGGTCACAGTAGTAAATACATTTTTTGTATATAACTCCCAGTCAAATATCAGTAAAAACTAAAATGAAGGTTCGGACATGACGATACCAATACTTGCGCTCGGCATTATTTACATAAATTGGTATACATAAAAAAGTACATATGTATTTACGTCGCTATGAATAAGTTCATAGCTACAAATTACGCAATATATTATATATACAAAAAATATGGCAAGAATTATTGATTTTTTAATGTACATTGGCATTACGAGTGTGCTGTTTCATGTAAAAAACGCAGGGCATATTGTAATTTGCAACATGCGATAACACGTGTGAATGTGCTGCGGTGAAACATTGATAATCTCCTAAATGGAGTCGGACTAGTCCCAAAATTATCGGTCTTGTATCATCTTATTGATATGATGTTTACTTGATGTATTCATAAATCAATATTTTCTACAAATAAAGGACAAAAAACGGTAACCTGGAGACTGCTATATACAAATTTGAAATGTTTTAAATTATATTTAACATGCCAAGACTTAATTTTTTTCTGCTTTTTAGCCGGTTTATCTCAAAATGAGCTTGATGTTTCGTTTTCCTATTTCGAACAGGTACGAGACTGGTGTATTTTTGACCGTAATCTGTCCACTGATAGAACATAAACTTATCAGCGTCAGTAGTTGGGTTCATCATAATTGTGGAGAATTTTTTATAACTAATTGATTTGACTGCAGCTATCTATATTAATAATAATATTAATAATAAATGAATTAAAATAATAAAAGGCAAACTTTTGAGTTAAATTATTAAAAGGTTTTGGATAAAGAAAAAAATGAATTTCGAATACTTCAATTACAATGTTTTTTAAGAGGGTGACTTATTGTACACACATTAAGACACTTAGAAGCTGAGGCAGTTGCACAATCTGCACAGAGAAAAGTTAATGAACTGATGACAACTATACGAATACACCACTAAGTGCTCGTAGAACTAGGTAGTATGATATAAAGGATGGTGAGGCAAGCATTCGAAAATGGTATCGACTTGCGAAAAAACCGGTTCAAAAACTACGAACAATTCTGACTCAACTAACCTAAAATAAACCAAAACAAAAAACAAAAAAAAAACAGAATCTATGAAAATAGCTTACAAATACACGATTTGCAGAAGCGATTCAAGTTGAATTGAATTGAAAAGAGCAAGCGGACGAAGAAGAACAGAGCGCAGCTGAGAATAAGAGCTTAGAACGCATCTTCGTTGAAAATACTGGTAGCTTAGGAAAAAGTCATGCTAAAAATCTGTGTGTGTGAGATTTTAAAACATATGTGTGTGTATATACATATGAATGTATGAAATGAACTCGCGCATACAAAACTTTCGAGATATGTGCTTTGTATAAAGATGTGTGTATGTATGTACGGCTAAGAATTTTCAGATGAATGAACTTTTAAGCCTTACATGCTATTAAAAATATCCAAACACATACATATGAATGTATAAAATTTATACTTTGTATGTATATCTATGTACACTTGTATGTATTAACGGCCGATGTTCCGTGAAAACAATTTTTCGAACGCGCAGCAACAACATTAATTTTGGACTAATAATAAATGATGTATGATATTTAAAAATTGGTAATATTAATATTTGGTAGTCGAAAAAGTCTTTTCGTATTTCTAAACAAACTTCAACATATTTTTTTTTATATTTACAATTATAAATAAATAAATATGTACCATTTTGGTCGACCACTTTTTGCCATTTTTCCACCAGAGACGTTATTCCCTCGGCATAAAACTTACATCAGTGTAAATCGAATTTTCGAAATTTCCAGAACGCAAGCGAGCGAAACATTGTTGTAAAACACGAACTGATACAGCATCGTCTCCGTAAACTTCACAAATTTCATTGGTGGCTTGCGTGGCATTATTCTATTTTTATACCAAAATTTCGAAATATATCGAATTTTCTTCATTATTTTCAATCATTTTTGAACAGCTGTAACGTTTTTTTCAACTTCCTGGTTAAATTAAACTTAAAATCTCACTTTTCCAACAACATATACAAGTAGTATAACACAATGTGATTGGTAGCACTGGAGATACATATACGACCGCAACGACATCTATTGACAAAATACGAAAAGACTTTTTCGACTATCCAATATTAGCTAATGATCTCGCACAATTTGAAGTTGACTTTTTATTTAGTCAAATTTTGAAAATTCAAATTCTTCATTTAGAGCTTGGTTTTTTCATTTTCCTTGGAGCTTAGGTGCATTCTTGTGGGATTAAAGATTTTTGTCGGTTTTCTTCTAAGCACCTTCACCTACCATTCCCTTATGCGAATTGCAACGAATCAAAATTCAGAAAATTACGAAGTCGGAAGCAGAAATGTTAACGCTGGCTTTCTTGCTATATTGAAAACCAGTGAACGAACACAATCACTGTCGCATGCCCACAATATGATTAAATTATTACCCATTTTAATGAAAAATTTCGCCTTAAAGTCCCCTCAAAGTTTCTATTTTTCTATTATAAATGCCACTAATTAAACAAATTTTCTTAATGAATAAAAGTTAAATCATTTCAATTGATTACGCTACGTTCTCGTCTGTATATGCTCTCTTTGACGAATCTATAGTCAACGTGACCACGAAGTTTTGCTTCTCATTCGTCTGGCAATGTGTGAGTGCAATTTTGTGTTTTTTTTTGTATCTGCGGCCTTCGCTCTGTGCAACGATTTATCATCATGTTTGTTTTGATTCCAACTTTCTATGCAATCGACATGAGAGAATGTCTAAAATATTTAACAAGAGCTCGTGGTGAACGACAATCAGCTGTTGCTGTAAACACAACATGTTGCAAACAGCTGCTCGAACAAACAGTCTGAACGGGAAATAATTGGAACTGCTGTAAAATTGAGGAATTTGTGGGAGCGTAATATAGAAATTATCAAAATTGTTTAATCTATTTTTGTAATATACACATTCATTTAAAAGTAATGATGTAAGTAACCTACTACATAATAATAATAAGGTATTATATAGGAATTTATCACTGATATGAAAATTTAGTGGTTTTCTCATATGAAATTTTCTGATTTGGCTGAACTTACATTATACCTATGTATATCGGTATCATTGCTTATACATATGTATGTTCCTTGTTTCAGACTAAATGTATGGTTTTGACATAGTTTAATAGTTCTACTGGTTGATGATCTTTATGTCCATTGCTTACTTTGGGAAACTAGAGTTGGAAGAGCATAGATAAAGCTGCCAATGGCTTATGAATTCACAGATTGTGCAATTGTGAAATGAATTAGTGCATTCAATGAATTCACAATTTTAATATAATAGTTACAAAAATCAATATACAATTATTTTATTCTTCTTTATAGCAACGCGCATTTCCTTACTAACCTCTTGGACGTCGTGGCAACGGTCCTGTCCTCGTCCGTGGCCGATTTGCGTACTTCTAATATCACATCAGTCAACTCTGTTGCGCTCTGCTCGTGAAATTTCATTCAACAATCTATCAAACTGTCAGCTCTTGCCGTCCCCTATGATTTTCAAGCTATTTTACGGGAAATCTGTTGCTTTTGGAAAATTATATTTTCCATCTCTTTATATTTACGGCGCTGGTTCACTTGATGTTTCCGAAACTATTGAGACATCCACTCTCTCGTGTAAGTATGTTTTGTGTGGGTGATGCGCGCGCATGGAATACCCAGTCGGAATGGAGGATATTCAAATGTTTTTCTATTATTTTGATACTTTTACAACATGTTGCCGCGTGGATTAACATATTATAGTATACATAAATGATCAGGATGACGAGACGAGTTGAAACTCGAGTGACTGTCTGTCCGTGCGTCTATACCCGCAAGTGGTAACTTGAGTAAAAATTAAGATATCTTGGTGTATATAAATATCAAAATCTCCCTTAGACCCACGTACCTTATAGAAAGAGTTTCGAGCTGTCGGCTGACTTCGAACTTCCATTTTCGAACTTTACGGCCAATATGTGAGTTATCTTAATAAAATTGGGAGAACGGGTTTTTCTCCTGACCTACATGAATGAAATTTAAAAAAATCGAATTTTCTTATGTTTTCAAAGTTTAACTATTCGAGAATATGTGTACAAGAGGATTTTTCAAAATTCAAATTATTTTCAGAGATATAGGCATTTTTCCGACCCGGCATCCAAACTGGTTCGGCCGGAACGCGAAACTTTAAACGTGTTTTTCTCAAAACTGACTTTTTCGGAACGATACCCACGATTTCTCAGGTTCTACTGGACCGATTTACTTGAAATTTTTATAGAGTCTTCTTTACAGGCTTGTATATGGTTGGAACTAGCCCCATCCCCAAACTTTTATTTTTATTATTTTTAAAAAATTCGAAATATGTTAGTTAGAAAAAGTGATCCAAAAAAACATTTTTTTAGGCAGTCGCCATTTTGTGAAAAATTTTTTTTTCCACTTTTCTGTAGTTCCGGCCATTGCGACATTATTCTAGGTTAATAACCTTTTTTTCTTTTTGGTTTCAGATAACTAGGAGGGTTGAAATCATGCGTATGGTCACGTGGAAATTCTTAGAGACCCCCCACTTCGTCACCTCATAATTTTTGAAAGTTTTTACTTTTTTTAGTTTTTAATTCTTTTCTCTACTCTTCTAAAATTAAAAAATAACTAATAAACAAATGGATAGTAAAAGTATTAATTGCCTTTTTTTTACGACACTTTAAAAATTACCTGAAATTCATGCTTCTAGACTAGAATACCGCCTTAAATCGGGTGAAAACTTGCCCTACTTTGCATATAACTAATGCTGTGGTATTGACAAAATATGAAAAGACTTTTCGTCAATTAAGAAAATCAAGCAGATTAGTTATATATTTCTTCTCAACTATTTATTTTACAGTATTGGAATGTTAAGTACAGTAAAACATTAAATTTGAGAGATTTTTGAAAAATAGCTATGTCGAAAATATAACAAATCTCACGCAGAATTCCAGCTGGGTCTGTAACGGCACACTTATATACATATGCAAGTGCTCTCGTTGCTATAAAAATATGAAAACCACTAAAATGAAAAGTGTATCCACTGATGCTGCAGGAAAAGTGAATTGTTTGGAAAATTACTTTTTTGTTTCATGGCAATATTTGTTGGCCACAGTCGTTTGCACGCACCGCAAGTGTCGTCGCGCTTTTCTGCTGTTTCATTCGAGTGCTCGTCATAATTTCTAAAGTAGAAGAAAATTTTACATATAAAAATGGCATTTTTGAAAATTTGTGTTTGTGTGCAGTAAATTGTTGTAATGAATCTTTCGCACTCTAAAGAAAAATAAGTTTGTTTGCAAGTGAAAAAATGTGAAAACTATGAAAATATTTATGGAAGTCATTTTGAAATTATTGACTTAAAGCTATTGGCGATTAATTATTGTCAGTTCAATAAAAGTGTTTGATCATTATTTATGATATTGAAAATAGTGCTTTGCAACGTAGTTAAAATAGAAATTTTAAATATAAAATAGCAAATGAAAGATTTTCTATATGTATAAATATATGTCAAAAGAGCTAAGATGTAAAAATCTTTATAATTTACATCAATATGTATGTAACTTAAAAAATATGTGTGCTTATAAGCAGCTGAAATATCTTTTAATGTGTGTATATAGTATATATATTATGAGAATTAAAATATTTCTTAAATGTTCAAATATATCCTCAGTGTTTATGTGCGCACAGTGTTATTGAAAAATGAAATAAATTAATTGCAATATAAATATAAAATGATGACAATAAATGACCATACAAAATATGACTTATTTGTAAAATATTAATGTTTACTTAAAGCAGCGTTCTCTTTATACAAAGATTATTACAAGATTTATGGAAGAAAATAGTAAAATTTACTACTTTACTATGCCAACAAAAGCAACTATAAAAGTAAGAAAGGTAATGACACTCATTTTTATGATTTTTTTTGTTTTAGCTTATAGCTGTTCTGAAAGCGACAATTCTTTTCTCTCAAGCGAATGATATTTTCAGCTTTAGATTTCGTATACTGGAGGCTTTTTAAACCAAACTTAATGAATTTTACAGCTTTTGAATATGTTTCTATATATTTTTATCAACAAAGTTTATATTATTTGTAAATAGTAATTAATTTTAATTTTTTTTTTTCAATTGCTTACATAAAACAATACGATTATCTGCCCTCGCACAATATGAAGTTGGTAGTACAGCTTAGTTACTCATACGCCACGTCGTACTACCTTTGATCATACATATAGAATATGAATGTAGGCATACAAATAATGCTTGATTTATGAATTTCATATTTATTATTATGATATATTAGCGCCGGTTGCTCTCCTGTGCTGCGTACCTACTTCTAAAGCTACGTTCTCTCACGTGTAAACGATTTTAGACCAATTGAATTGTGGGCGTAAGCAGCATAGGTTGAGTTAAAATTACTTAATAAAAAATTTCACTCAGCTTAATGGTGCATAAAAAGCTTTATTAATGAGCTACGCAATGATAATAATTCTTAGTTAATTTCGCAGTAATGAAAATCGAAAATTCACGTTTGTTTACGTTTACTTTTTACACTTAAGTCATTATGTGCATAAATAAAAATAAAGCGTACGTTGGGTGTCGATGCTTAGCTGGAGAATTGTTTTCTTTAAGCTAAAAATTATAAGTTTAGAATTATGAAGAGTATGCGTCACTAAGAAATCAAAATAGAAAATAAAAAAATAAGCACATTTTCCAATGGCAATTGATCTGGTCGCTGCGCTCTTCTGGATTCTCTGGCAGGTGTGCAAATAAATTCTTAAAAATCATTCCAAATTTATGCAGGCAAACTTGGGAAAGGAAAACAATGACTAATATACAAATATTCAAATATAATTATGATTATTTAGTACAAATGAAAGTTGTTATTTTCTTTTAATTCTTTATAGATTTACTTAATATATCTGGACAATCACGTGGCATTGCTTAGGAATTAGAAAGCAATGGTGAGTCACAGAATATTCTTGATGAAAGTTCAGTTCAACAGTATTTCTTTCTCCTCGTTAGATTAGGTTAGTCTGGTAGGCCAACAAACTCCGTATATACTAGTTTGGTCCTTTGCGATACCAGATGGAGTTCACTTACTAAGTCCAAGAGGAGTGATTTAGGATGCCTGCGCTTGACGCGAATTTTAACAGACTCTGCGGCTTCCCTGTCGATATTTCCTCCAGTGTATTATACGAGTACTGTGGCGACCCAGATGCTTACGAGTAAGTACAACGTAATCTTGCCTATGTGGGACAAGTGCACAAGAGATGCACCATTGTTTTTATGCTGCCCTGATCTATGTCCTGTGTCGCCTCCAGACAGCAACCAGTTAGTTTTCCCATCTTTTTTCTACTGTATCTTCTATCGAGTGTCAATAGGAATTTTGTGAACTTCCGATCTACCGTTTTGCACTTGACTTTTGCAGTTTTGCGCACAGGTAGCTGCTTTTATCGGGTTTTGACTTGCTTCATCATGCTTCTGTCAAG
>JBAWJQ010005577.1:0-84850 GCA_037783105.1 Bactrocera zonata | reverse complement strand
TATTCGACTGGTAATTGGGAAGTTTTGTGATGGAAATGAAAGTCGATCTAATAGAAGTACAACTTTTAAACAGCGGCTAAACTGCAACAAGTACGACGCGATGTTAAAATGAAACAAAATACCTAACGTAAATTTTCGATGACCCGGTGAAGAATATCGGCTATAGTGTGCTTCTTCGAAATCATTGATCGTTTCTGGTTGATTGGCGTAAACCTTTGACTTAACATGACTTAACATGATTTAACATTTTGTTTGTTGACAAAATCATTGAACCAGAACTGACCTCATCTGAGAAGACTATTTTTTACTCAAAGAGCTCTTACAAATGCCAGCGAAGAAAGTGCAATCGAGAAATAATCTTGAACTATTTCCAAAGCAAAGAAAAACGTGACACGATGAAATGGTGAACTTTACTGAACACACTATTGATATATGTATATAGAGTGCAAATACGGAAACAAATTTTTGCCAACGTTATCACTCTGCAAAAGTTCCGACTTGTAAGGGACTCTACTCTGAAATTTTAATTTCTTACAATTTTTCGGTTTCTACTTTCGAAAGAATAATCTTCAAATACATTGTTTTGCAATATAAACAACAGAACACAGTCTTCTCGAAAGAAACTTTTGCTCATGGAGGAAACTCTATGTTCTATGCAAGTCACAATTATCTAATACGGACTGTATGGATAGAAAACATGTGAAAGCTCTAAATCTTGAGAACGAAATAGCTTAAATATATTATCAAAGATGAAGTTATGAAACCTAGTTGAAATAGAATATAATGGAAATTCATTTCCATTTAAGACCTTTAGTAGTCCTTGATTTCAGGTTGATGATATACGATGGATACGATAATTTGATCATCAAATACATTAATTATATAGTTAATTGTTTCAGCATTCCAATAATTCAACGGAAAACAAATTCAAAAGGCATAATATTTTAGCCAAGAATTATTGCAAGTATAGGAATATATTTTTAAATAATCTCGTCTTATTAGCTCCTAAAAGTAGTTTACCCTTTATTTCAATTTCCAATCAGCTTAGCAACCAAATACGAGGTGTGTTCAAAAAGTATCGCGAATCGTAACTGACAGTTTTCTTCGATTGCAGGGGCGTGGTGCATCATGAGTTCTTGCCACAGGGAAGAATGGTCAATAAGGAATATTACCTGCAAGTTATTGTCTTCCATAACTTTGGATAATAACCGACGTGGTAAAGGGTGGGCCATATAAAATTTTAAATTTAAAAAGTCAATAAAAAAAACGGCTTGATATTTTTCAAAGGTCTAACATTTATTTAAAACGTTGTTTTATGAAATTTATTTGTGGAAAACAATTTCGGACAAATAATTACCACGGCTGAGTTTACAGTAGCTTATCCGATCCACCCAATTTTGGACTACTTTCTCGATGGTTTCAGGCCTTATGGCAGCTACAGGAGCTTAAATCTCGTACTTTAGATCTTAAATTGTTTCTAGATGGTTGGCGTAACATTTATCTTTAACAGCTCCCCACAGAAAGTAGTTCAACAGAGTTAAATCGCAGTTTCTGGGAGGTCAATTCACATCACCTCTTTTGCTGATTATGCGATTTTCGAAGCGCCGTCCTGTGCCCCAAATGCGACAATTCTGCTTGTTAACGTAATCATCGAGGTGGAAATGAGCCTCGTCAGAAAAGATGATTTTTCGGTAAAATTGAACATCCACTTAACTCACCACTTGGGAAAAAAGTTTTCAATATTTCCCAGTTTTCTTCTAGTGAATAGCGACCCATTTCGTAAATTTTGGACTTTTTTACTGAATATCTGCCACTTTCCGAATGGTATTTGACGTTTCCAATGTCGAAATATAGATAATTCAAATTTAAATATTAGATGGCCTACCCGTTATTAACTGCACGTTCAAAATCAAAGAAGAAAATTCGCAATAATGATAAATCCTTTACGTGCAGCAGACAATTCACAAAAGTGTTGGAAAAGGAAATACCAATTTGTATGTGAGCAGTGATTGTGCGGTTGTCTGAGAGTTGGAAATTTGGTGAGGTTTTGTATTTTTCGCTTTCTTCTTATCATTTTCCTGCTTTCACTTTATGACAAAATAGTTTGAGTTTTGATTACCTGCGAAACGAAATTGACTAAATACGCTAAAAGGAGGAAAAAGCAATAGAAAATATATGCATGATTTTTTATTTTTAACGAGGTAGGCGAGCACACAACCATTGTGGATAATATTTGCATTTTACCCCAAACCAGCCACAAACGTCAAATGTCAGTGAAAGTGGCGGTGTGAATTACTCATATCTTTTCTTTCAGTGATTGCGGTAAATCTTTCAATTGGAGGCAAATGCACATAAATTGCACTCACTTTTCGGCTTTTAACGTATCGAAAATGGTAGGTGCCTAAGGAAGATTTTAAAGGAGGTAGTGAATGAAATAATTTTTATGATAAAATATTTACAGATTTTTATTGGGAGGAAATTAGTTAAATTGGTTGAGGAAGGTGCTTTTAGATTCGGGTTTAAAATGTAATTTTTGTGATTTTTTTTAATATGTGTGTAAATTAGTTAAAATAATTTTTTTTTACAGTTGATCTCATAAAAAATATTGTTACATTTCATGCGAATTGTATAACCGTTTAATAAAACTAGTCGATTTGACCGAGGCAGGAAGTGTTGCAGTACTTCAACCAAGTATCTCTGGGATACTAAATTAATGGAACTCCTTTAAAGTAATATTATAAACATACAACAAAAATATGACACCCTGAATTCCTAACTCAGTTAAGCTCGGGATATTCTTTCATAAAACTGATATTCGCAGTCCAACAAAAAGTCTTTTGAATTTCCGCTTAATTGGCTACTAAATCCGTGTGTGTATCTCATTTATTGAATATTTCGGTGTTTAACGTTAACCTTATTCTTCTACTTTACTGGTGTTGACACCGGTTATAGCTATAACCCACTCCTCAGCGTTCGTATCCTACTGTTTTATCAATAAAAGAAATAAACTGCAAATCAGCAACAAATAAATAACCAACGGCATATTTCTCTAACATTATCAGTAAATTAAAATCAATGAGAAGGCGATGTAACACCTACGAATTTTTCTATTTTCCCGCAATTTTACAGTAAATGTGTTCAATCACACGCACGCACACATACATACAAATAATAAATTGGTTATGTGGCCGTACTTTTCTTTCTGAAGAGTTGCTCAAAGACAAGTACCGGCTACTTGGCAAATTGAAAGCGCTTGGTTTGAACCCACAATCTATCGTTTTGTAGTCATACGTTCTACACATCCGATTAGGTGCTCGGTGAATACGTGAATGAATATTCTAAGTAATGCCGGTGTTTTCACTTACCTCTTCAACACCGCTAAGCGCTCAATTTATCAGCGCTATCGTTTTGATCAGTGCCACGCCAAAGCGCATAAAAATTTGTACATGCTCATAGCATTCGGTTACTTTTGCTTAAAGTAGTTGTACTTACCTCACGATTAAGCGATAATTCGCCGCGTTGAAGAGTCTCCATATACAACGTGCTTAAATTCTTATTTTCCAGCATTTAATGATAAAATAGAAACCTCATTTTACTGCTTCTTTTGCACATTTCTTCGATGTAGCTGTGTTTGCTGTTCATTGGGTCATTGGTTCGGTGAAGGAGATTTATTTGCAGCTGTTTAAAGCTTAAAAGGTCGTACGCAGAGGCAGTGGGGAATATTTGGGGAAATTTGTATTTAGTCTTTTGTATAACTGTTTGATAACAACAATTTTAGAAACTAGATAAAGTGATGGTTTTAATTGTTCCCATGACTGTCGAGTTTATGTGACCGAAAGTAATTTGGGTTTTATACAACTAAAACAATATTAAACAATTACTTCAAGAACAAATACATAGGGTTAATACTGTAAGTAGCGTTTTATTATTACTGAGGTAAATTGTTCCAGTTTTTTTGGCGTGATGCATATCTCGGTGTAATCTCATGAGTTTTGTTTAGTCCATTTTGTTCGCTTCACTATATCATAGAACGCGATTGAGTTCCGACAGATATAACCTTCCTATCGAGGTATCATAAATTATAAGTACACTCCTATCGATCTGTACTAAGAAGCTTTGACATCAAAAAAGCGCTGTCTTAACTGTACAAAAACTAAATGTTTCCTTCAAGAGAATAAGTCCAGAACTCTAGCATAACCGAACCACGCCTTGCTGTGGGTCCGATCCTAACCAAATGTTTGGTTTACATTTTAGCGTATAAGAAAGAGTCAGATTGGAAACGACTCTATTGAAACTTAATACTTAATTTAATAAAATCAATTTGAGCCAATAAGCTTATAAATACTTGCCGCGTGATACAATTCCAATGATTGTAAAATGTGCGGCAGATAAATGTCCCTCTGTGTAATTAATAGCACGTGCCATAACTGATAGCAATCCAACTACTAACACAACAACAGAGGAAGTAATGGCAAAAGTAAACGCAACACATCAACCAAATTGTTATCCACTCCCCTTGCAAGTTGCAACTTCCTTTTATGCGTCTCAATTGCCAACCAATCACCCAATGGGTCGATGGCGCAATTTGTGTTATTCATCCTGCAACGTTAACGACACACAGCAACAACAACAACCAGAATATGCATTAGTCTGCTGTCACAGCAGCGTTGCGTGGATTGTTGCAAGTGAAGTTATTCATGACAACCTGTTGCTCAACAAATGCATTGACACAAAGTTGCGGTGAAACAACGAACAAAGCCAACAACCGCTTTACTATATGGATATTTGTTGCCTGCAATTAGATACTGACTTTTGTGTCTCCAAATATTTCACCTTGCGCATGTGTGTGTGCTTTGTTTATACGCTTGTTGGCCGCTTGGCAGCGCTCTTTATTAGGCACACAAAGGAAATCAAATAAATAACAATATTTAGCGATATTTTCCTCGTTTCTCTCGTAAATGCTTCGTATTTGCCTTGTGTCTTTCTGCGATTTCTGTTGGATCAAAACAGAGCAAAGTGCGGTGCCGACCGCAGGCAACTTATGAGCCAATAAAAATTTAGAGTATATAAATAAGCGTTCAAAAGCATTTAAGCCGCATGAATTTTGAAAGTGATTTTGGAGCACTTTGTTATTGTTTTGATAATTTACACTGACTGTCGAGCTTTGAGCTCACTTGAATTTAATGTTTCCAATTAATATTTCAGTCGGTGGAGCCTAATATCCGTGTGAAAATATATATCTCTCTTGAGTTTGAATGAATTAATTTTTTTTTTTCGTTTTCGTAATGGAAATTTTTTTTAATTGAATATGATCTCGATCAGCAAATAATTTTTATAAAGATTTAAAGATCTAGCTGGAAGTCTATCGCTATTTACAAGCCCAGAAGTCAAAATATACAATTTATTTATAAAAGCCTTCTAAGAAGCAAACAAAACAAAAAATGTATTATTACAATGACAACGAAGTTGTAAATCTTGAAATCACATACACAGAAGAAGGCCTTCCAGCTTTGACTCTTCCAAGATGCATCAGCCACCAGGCCATTGTCACTACAACAACAACCCAAAATTGATTTGAACGCTTGAAAAAAAAAACACGAAAAAATATCGATAAGCCTTCAAAAACTTCGGTTGCAAGCAATTCATATCTGCGATTATTTACAAGCCGTACAGTCGTCGGTAGCCACTCAGTTTCGGTGCAACGTGCATTTCATTCATAAATTATTCATGTCAACCGAAAAAGCAATAATCGCACTCAAGAATAGTTACAAATATATGAAAACGTGTGGAGAAAAAATGCTGAAAATCCAAAGAATCAAGTAAGCAATGAAAATAAATTTCTTGGCGGCTGCTGGAGAACTTACTCAAGAGCCAAGCGTATCTGTTGCGGTTTGTATCGTATGCATTGCCCCGTGATGCACTTTAATCTGGGTGAGTAAATTAATGCATATTCTTATATTTTGCTGAGTTAGCTTGTGTGTTCGTTCGAGGCACCTAAAAACCTATAGAAATTCCTGCACCTTGGGGATTTTAATTGAATAATTTATGTAGAAAAATAGTACCTAATTTTTGTTAAGATATTTCCTTTTTATATAAATACTTTATATACTATATATATATCATTAGTTATCCTTTCTTCTCTATTCCATTTCCAGTACATTTTTCCTTGCAAAAAATCTTCACCAAATCAGATATGTAATCGCTTCTATTAAAACATTTTAAGAACTTGTCTATGTAGAAATACCAAACAACGCCTTAAACGCAACACCTGTACATTTCTCAAGTCAGTAGGTGCAATTAGAAAAAATTTGTTTGTTATGTCTTGCCGAGTTGCATGTTGCTGTACAGCATACCAGACGCGTTGCTTGCAGCATGCCCTTCTGCCAGTATGCTTTAAGCTCTAGAGGCATGTAAGTTTTTTGGTTTTGCATTACGGACAAAAACTCTAGCAAACTTCCGCATTTGTTTACAGAATACTAATTTGTCGGAATCGTTGAAACGAAATAGCATATAGCTACCTTACAGACTGAAAGTTCGTAATTATGACCTTGTACGGAAAACTTTTGCATTTGACAAAGTATAGTATTCTTACAAAACTTGGCCTAGATTGTTCCTAGGACCGATCAAATTCATGCTATCGTATAAAAATTTCAATATTTGTGAAGGGTATTCTAGCTTCTGCGCAACCGCAGTAAGATTTTTTTTCTTATTTTAGTTGCTTTTAGTGGTAGTCACCTGCACATAAGCAGGCTTTCAGAAAAAGGTTTGTCAAGCAGGAAATGATTTGAGGTGCAGCAACTACAGAGGCTTTATATTTAGATTCGAGTATTTGATAATTATATTTATTTTGTAAAGTTCAAGACTTCGCATCAATGAAACTTTCTACTTTCAAATAAAACAAATAAGGTTACCAGTCTACTCCTATCTACGGTTATGCGCAAACTGTCTTCATTTACTCGAATTGGCCATAGTATCTACATAAAAATTCGTGTCTATTGCATATTTAACCAGCCACCACATGCTCTGAGATATGCGCACAAAAAGACTTCCAACGCAACATAAAACCGGACATTTGAAGGCATTATCTTCGTGTAAGCAATTTTTCATTATAACTGTCATATATAGTTGTGTAGTGATTTATGCGCGCATTACGTGTCGGCATGTTGCCGCAGACATTAAAATGAGCAAAAAGTCAAATCACTTTATGAAAATTTAGTTAAGGATAATTATTTTGATTAACTATGTTAACTAAAATTTAGCACGTTGTAGATATATTTCCAGCATTGTGTGTGTGTGTTAATTAAATTGTATTATTTCATTGATTTACTAACAAACTTGCAACGGCGACATATTTTCTCGTCAATGCCAGACACGCTGACTTTAGTAGGGAAAAATGTATATGTGTTTTGGTGTGTGAGTACAGAGAAATATTTCTTATAAATTAATCCATTTTGGTGCATGACTTAAGTGACACAAATGTTCAGTGCGGCAACTGCCTCTACTGCTGCTCTGACACTCGACAGGTGACAGCTCGAACACGCATATTTTCCAAATTGAAATCACTTTACGCTGACCGCACTCCACTGCTGCACTCAGCTGTTTATGTTGCACTAATGAGCTGTTTGTTTATTATCGTGTTTTGTTTTTGTTATTTTTGTCGTGAAAATATACACAAATTAATGACAAGCGCATTTTGCAAACTTGCACTCAATGACGTAAGTAAATCTGTGCATAGTTTTGACGCAGTCAAGTCAAGTATTACGAAAATTGCATTATAAACTGCATAACTAAATATTTTCTAATTTTGGAAGTTAAAGCCTTTGGACAATTAAATCCAATCCATTTAATCTGATTAAACACAGTGGATACTTCATTTCGATAATTCCATATGAAATTTCAGATGAGGGCAAAAAATTTCTATTAAAAATATTTTCAAAATGAGGGAAGTAAGCACGGATTGTGCTAGTGTACTTAAAGCAACATTAGACAATATCGCAAAATTAGTCAATATCTCGTCTATTCAATCTTAAGCTGATTATTTCACTTGTAGTTTTATTTTTTTATGATTTATGAGTGGAATATTTATTTATACACCTAAATACATACAACTATGAATATGAAAAGTCACACTTTAAATTTGCCATCGTCAGCTGGTGGAGCAACGGCGAGGTGGTGGAGCAAGCGAGGCTATCAAGCTATTTTTATTACGCAATCATTTCTAGGACTACCTTTAAATCCAACAGTGCATTTTCAAAGGGTAAAAATTCTCGTGTATAACTTTGGTCGATGGAATTTGTTAAAGTCATTTGTATATAGGTATTATTTATTTGTGCATGTAGTACCTCTTCTAAGCGTGATTTCCATAAAACTTGGATCAATAAAGAAAAATAGTAGTTTAGTTTATTTTTTGTAATAAACGTTTAAGGGTTCATTTCATTTTAGTTCTGTGTGCTTGGGCTAAACTGTTTTTATGGAACCCCCAACTAATTTCACACTTATACATACGTTCTTACACACCTGTATTGGCTTTCGCCTGTAAATTATAATCGTTAGACAAAGCTGTGACGAAATTTATTACTCTACGCATAAAAGCGCCTGTAAATGAACAATATATTTGTATGTATGAGTGTATAAAAGGTCACTCACTTAACCAAGTGCAATATCTATAAAACGTTTAAACATTATATTTATTGGTAGAAAGCCAGAAATTTATAGTCTGACCCTGCGATTGCAAAGAACTTAGTGGCGGGCTTTTATGATATGAAATAATATTAGGTCTTGCAAAAGAGAAGGAATGCGATAATAAATAAAATAATGTATAGTAAGATTTTCATACTTATATGGTAATACTTGTACGTTGTTTAATTACCACAGTATAGGTACTGCAAATATAATATGATCTGTTGAAAAATAGGAAGCATTGATCGCATCGAAATATAAGAAATATCATTGAAGTGATTTTTAAAATATGCGTTCCCTTTAACTTGCTTTTGTGGTTTATTTAGTTCCTTATTTATGGTTTATTTCTAATATATTTATTAGAAAATTATTATGAAGTAATATTAGAAAATATAGAACCCTAAATTGTCGTGAAAACCGAATACAAAGTATTTAAATAGAAAATTTCTGCTATGCCTGTACGGTAGCATAGAGCAACTCTATAAAATCATGGAACAATAACAATAACTAGTTTACAGTCATTTTGGGACAGTGTCTGTTTCTTGCTAATTTTTGAATGCTATAACCGAAAGTGATAGTAAGAATTTCCAAGAATTTATAATTTTTTATGTCCTAAACTACGGATGCAGGGTCAAACCACCATCGTTCACTAAACTGACAAAAATAGTTGTATGTGTTTTAAATAAAATATTAATAAAGACACATCAAACATCCCACAGAGCTCTTAGTACATTAGCCGCAAGGCTTTCCTTAAGATTTAGTGAATAGTGTAACTCTTTAGTACTTTTTTAATACAGAGAGGTCTGCATAAAAGTCCGTCCACCAAGTAACGCCGTGTTCTGTCGTCAAGTCAGTAATATATCTCAGCGTTGAAGATGATTTCACGGTCAAAATATAAATGAATGTGAAGAAATGTGACTGTTAAGCTAAAACATAAGCTAACTAAGTAGAAAATCGAAACAATACACACAAAATCATTTTATAACTAAATTCAGAAAGAATTGCCTTTGGTTATTCCAACAATATTTGTTTCTCTGTCAAATGTTTCCATTGAACAAGCATATATTTTTTATAACTAATGTATAAATATGACATTAATTATATGATTTAAACATTAAAAAATGTCAATAACAATATTTTCAATTGAAACTAATAAAATTTTTGCACATAATTTACAACAATAACATTTAACGGGCTAATATTTATTGTAAGTAGCTGTAGATATTAATACATATATGTTCATATAAATACGAGTAATTTAGAAACAAATGAAAAACTTCGATATCAAATTACCAGAAATTAACTATGTCAACCATTGGCAACGCGGCCTGAAATACAAGTTTATCCGAATGTTTTTGGCGATTGTTAAAAATGTATATGTACTATATATACATTAATGTTTCATATATACATAGTTTTGCTGTCAACAACTTTTGTACAAATTAAACAATTAAATCATACAAATGTGTACATTGGTATTTATAGAATTTTTATGAACTCGAATTAATGAAAAATAATACATATTTCAAAATTGAAAGATGTGAAAGAGCATGTTAACAAGTATCCAAGAATGTACAATTTTACATTTTTAGGTGAACTAGTTTTGTTGGAGAAACTGAAAATGTTACTTTAGTTCAAAATTTTAAATAAGAAATAAAAAAACGACGAAAAACAAGCAGAAATGTTAGCTTAGGTTACACCGAAGATATAATTACCTTCACACACAAATACATTCAAAAGGTTCCTTACAAGAACTTGGTTTCTATCGGTCAGTTTGTACAACAGCTTTATGCTACAGTGGCTCGATCTCAAAAACGTGAGCAAAATTTTAGGTTGATATCTCAAAACCTGTGGGACTAGTATATGCGCACGAAGGACAGGCTAACCAGTTCGCCATACTGATCATTTATATATATTTTATTTATTTTATAGGGTCTCCGAGGTTTCCTTCTAGGTACTACAAACTCCGTGGGAGTTGTCGTTGCGTGCGCAGAGTGAAGAGTGCCATAAAGTCCAAAGAAGAAAAACTTGAAATAGTGTTCAAAGCTTCATCAGATAATGCTTTTACTATCGGTAGTAAAAAGATTATGACGATATTGGAGTTAACGAGTTCATGGTTACTGATTATATCTGCAAGATTATGAAGCCTTTTAATCGTGGCAGACAGTATTAGGAATGGTTCTAATAATACTGAATGAATCGGCTATGGGATTGTAGTTTAATACTATATATTATAATATAATATAGTGTACTGCAAATGGTTCACTTAATTTTTATTACCACTCAAATATTGTTTTATAACTAATTGTTTCTTAAAACAAATGTATTGTCTAAGGAACCACTTCGCATAACAATATCTAAGTGAGTAGTAGCTCCTCCACGATTTGAAGGGTGAAAAAGGAAAAAGCAACATAGAAAAAACAGATAAAAATTAGTTTAACTTCTCAACATCACACGGTAGTAAAATGCTTCTAATGAAATGCTGTAGCTGTAAAAAGTTAGCGAAGAACAGCTACTTTCTTCTTATTTATTAGTGCACTGAACTAGAATTAATGGGTGAAAGCAATTGTTATATAACAGTAACCAACAATCAAAGAAAGGCATGCAAGTGCTTGAAGATGAAAGGAAATGAGCCAAGAATGTGGCTAGAAACACAGGCAAAGTTGAGCCATTCAAAGACGCAAATAGAAGCCAATGTAGCTTTAATTTTATATAGGGAGCAGGCGAAATGCACCCTCTCTGCACCTGAAGGAGCTTAAAAGCAATTCATCATAGTCGATGCCGACCCTACCGCATTCACTTTAGAATGAATTCATCAAAGGTATTGGAGACCTGTGTTCTTTTAGCGGTAGATAGAGCGACAGGACAGAATTATAAATTATTACTGCAATTCATTTAAGCGGAAATTCTTGAAAGTCACATACACACTCCCACAAAGGTACTCGTTTGAAGATTCTAAAATAATGGCAATGCACTGCCGTTCAGTTAGTTGTAACTAGATAGAGAAAAGAGCTGTTCTTTATCCACAAGTTCGGCAAAATTTTTTTATTTTAGTAATCCTTACTGAGTCCTCTAAGCAATCAAGTGACGGAAGCCAAGAAAAATTGCGCCACAGTGGAAAAGTGTTCTAAGCACTACTCTTTTCACAACAGCTTAATTATTTTATTGCATGGAAAGAGTTTTGCGGAATTTTACTAGGAAAAAAATGATAGACATCGTTTGGGCTTTTCATGAGTAGAAGGTGAATAGTACAATAAAATTGCATGCCACGATAAAGTTGCACACAAAGTAAAAACAGTAAAACTGACGCAAACGCTCTGGAGGCTTGCCTGACTCCTTCATTGACTGCCCTGCGGCAACGTTTTGCAAATGAGTTTTTAATTACACTGCCATTCGAAGGATTGCGGAATTTATAGGCGCAATAATGCGCTCATTCATCATTCAAAGATGCGCATGAAAGATTGGCACCTCAGCTGTCCAAGGACTGTAAGAGATTTTAATATGTACTTTTGCTTGATGACCGCTTTTATGGTTTATAAATAGTAATTTAATTACCCGACACTCTGCGTGAGGTTAAACACAAGTTTAACGTAAGCTCGATCATTAAGTTTAACTTGACATTTTACTGGGGGCTTGCGATAGTGACCTCTCAGAATTCGTTCTAGAAATAGCAGTAAATTCTAATACGTAATACAAGCCACTTTATATTGAAAAGGTGTATCATCATAACCAGCCTGTACTTAAGCACCGAACCCATAATTATGAAACAATTATAAAGCGCACTAAAATCAGTAAGACATTCAACGCCTAAAGCTGGTTGCTAATTTAGTAATAATTCGAAATAACGCCACTGGATTTAAGGGCTTGTAGATAAGCCACAAGTCGGGCCTGGCGAGCCGGTAGCTACGTGACTTGGTGGTGGCAAGAAATCGAAATCCAAATTGCAGAAGCGGCGACTGCTTCTTTTTAGCGGTTACACATAATTCACTGCCAATTTCGTTGCCACGGCAATGGATGAAAGTAGAAACCATATGATTAAAGGTGTAAAATCGCTTCCATTATTATTATGGCGCGTTTTGGTTTGGCTGCTTCCAGAGGAAGGTGGCAATTGCATTTGGGAGGCAGAATGGATAGAAATCAATAGAACAGATCAGCATAATAATGAAAAATAAAAAATGGTGTTTTACTTCTTTGTTAAATTTAATGTAACTATATAATAGTTATAATCACATAGAAATCTTCGAAGTCAGTATTTTACAGTTGCTTTTGAAAAATTAATAGAAAAAGTCAAATCCTCTAAAAGCAACTTTAGGACCTAAATTTTTCGCTTAATATAAACAATTAAGCTTGATGAATTTGTCAAACAAATCAGTCTGCAAAAAACTTGAGAAGCGTTTAAGCCAACAAACTTGAAAACAAATTAAGCAAAAAATAAGCAAAGAAAAATGGTTCGCTTGGAACATTTTTTACACGCCTTTCAACACACAGCGCCATAACTGGAAAGTGTTACCAACATTCAACAACACTGTCACTTGCGCATGTTCTCCACCACCTCCTTTGACTTCATATCTGCAAGGTAAGCTAAATAGTGTATTAAGGGGCAATTCTAGTCTAGAAGCATGAATTTGAGGTAATTTTTAAGCGTCGTAAAAAAATGGAAATTCATATTTTTACAATCCATTTTTTTTATTAATTATTTACTAATTTTTAAAGAGTACAGAAAGAAATTAAAAACTAAAAAAAGTAAAAAATTTCAAAAATTATGAGCTGACAAAGGGATGAGTCTCTAAAAATTTCCACGTGACCATGCCCATGATTTCAACCCTCCTAGTTATCTGAAACCAAAAAACAAAAAAGATTATTAATCTAGAATAATGTCGCAATGGTCGGAACTACGGAAAAGTGGGAAACATTTTTTTTTTCACAAAATGGCGACAGCCTGAAAAAAAACTTGTATCACTCTTTCTGACTATTTCGAATTTTTTAAAAATAATAAAAATAAAAATTTTGGGATGGGGCTAGTTCCAACCATAGACAAGCCTATACAGAAGACTTTATAAAAAATTCAAGTAAATCGGTCCAGTAGAACCTGAAAAAAGTCAGTTTTGAGGAAAACGCGTTTAAAGTTTCGCGTTCCGGCCGAACCAGTTTGGACGCCGGGTCAGAAAAATGCCTATATCTCCGAAAATAATTTGAATTTTGAAAAATTCTCTTGTACACATATTCTTGAATAGTTAAACTTTGAAAATATAAAAAAAATCGATTTTTTTAAATTTCTACACTACAATACCCTCTTAAAATTTTAGCTGTGCTCGATGCTGCTCGCCAACTTGATTTATGTTCTACATGACACCCGCTGTTCAAGCCATCAACATTGCGTGGCCAACGGCTGCTGGCTGCTTCCTTAATCAGCTTTCTAAACACTTCCTCTTACTTAGCAGTGGCCACTCACACATACATATTGACACTATGACTAATATATCTGCTTGCCTGCCGGTATGCACTTGGTAGCTGCGGCTGGAGATTGTTTCCTTGCCACCTTGCTTAGTTAGAAGCCGCATTGTCAGCATACTTGCCGCACCGCATTTATAGCTATTTAAAATGCAAATTGGAGATCAGAACTCTAATGTGGCACAATCACTTAGAGCAACATATTATATAAAAAATATGCATGCTAAGTCTCACATGCCACATGTGCCAACTGAACTTCCACGTGCCACATTTGCGTCGCCTTGACTGAATGTTGCCACATAGCGTAGACAGACAACAGATGATCTTCCGCTTCAGTGCACTCAAGCTCACATTTACATAGAAATGTTATTAACGTCATTAGTGTGGCATTTGTAACGCGCTACATGCCGAGCGGCGGACATATCCGACAATCGCCACCACTAGCCACAGCAAAGGAGGCGAGCGAAAAGTTTCTTCACCGCATAGGCAGCCTCTTTTATGCGATTTCTTGTGTATAGATGTGTATATACAATCTATTTTCTGCGACTTTGAGTGGCAAGCGGAGCAAGTGCCACTTTCCGTTTGCTGGTCTTGGAGAAAATTTAATTAAAGTTCCCATCTAACAGAATAGTGTGGCACTAAATGCAAAGAACTAGTATATGTATATGTGTTGACTACAGTTTAGTGACCGTTAAATGGGTGGTTATTTGGTGTTTAGCCGCTTTTTGGCAAGCAAATTTCATTTTTCTGCAGATTTGGCAAACAAGTGTTGAGCTGTGAATAAATTGCTGTATTTTTTTTATCTTTAAAGTAAAATACATTAGTCACTGTTAGGAGTGTTATGGCAAGGACCGAAAGGGTTCATATGTCCAAGCATTAATACATTCGGGCTCATTTATTGTCGAGTTTAGCTCCTGAGCTCATCAGGAACGTAAGCGACGTGGTTTAAGAGAAAGCATAAGTACCTAGGCCATCATTAGACTCAGTGTGTAGCCAAATAAATTATAAAATATCTCAGTCAAGATTTTTCTTTTGTCATTCACATGCAATGTCGTGTCGATTTTTTACACATATGTATACCATAGTTTGCAATATGCTACGCCATACTCGAATTTATAGTTTATGGTAATTTACGACAATATCAAGCGCAAATTATGCGGATATTAAATGAAAATTATTTACTCATAACTGCTCCCCTTCGGTCAAATTCTTCAGCATTCGCCCCAAAAAGGACAGCTTTGGTCAATACGGGAGGAATTGTGTTTAATCAAACGCCACATACGTGTGGCTGGACAGAAGCTCCAAGAGATTGATAAGGATCTTGCTATGCTTCCATATAAAATTTCAGACCTCGCACCAAGAGGTTACTGCTATTGGTGCCTGTTTGTGGCGAATGATTTTACTGCTGCAAAATTCGCCTCAAGAGGAGCTAATTAAAATCGACTGTCCCTACTTTTTTTTGGTTCTAGTTCTATTATGCCAAAGAACATTCAATTAAAAACAAAAAAATGGATTTATTTTTACGAGATCTTATATATGTTTTCCCTTATCTTTTCTTGGGATCAATCTTTCTTAACTTCCATAACTTTAATTTTTGTTAAGAATATAAAACGTTGGTTGAGAACTAATTCAATACTGGTTTAGATATAACTTAACGACAATAGCAATAGTCAGCCCTATAAGACAAAATTGTTTTGCAATATCGTGGTATTTCTACTGAAAAAGAAAACGAAGTAACATTTCGTCAGGTTAAATGTTCGCTACCTTATTATTTTGAATATAAAATTTAAAACAATTCTTCATACATTTTTTGAAAGGATTAGGAAATGAGAGCTCTCTCCCTATCATATGGTTGACGTTTTTGAAGTAGAAGAGCGCACTAGGAGTAAAAACTAACGAATTGGGAATTATGATGGATAAATGACCGAAAATGAAAAACTTGATGATAAACCGAATCGACCCTTCTTCCAAAGCTTTGCAACGTTAGCCAAGGAAACTTCTATTTGCATTACAGTGGATTCTTCTGTTTAAATAGTGGAAATATAGTTTTAAACAGCTTTGGGTTTCAAGTAAAAAGTAGTATATTAATAGATCTATGTACTGAAATGGAGCCTGAAAAATTCGGGGAGCTTTTTCTATGACTTGGAAAAATTAGAATAATTAATTCAGAGATATTCTCAATTCAGAGATTTTGTCTATATACAAATATTTATTTGTGCGTAGATATATTTTTATATATAACATACTTCCCAGCTGTAACAGTGTAGTACTACCATTTCAATTACATTTCATTAGTCAAACCCTCATAACTACCTAAAGAAGGAGAAAAAATGCTTATACAAAACCATTCTTGCATTTGGCAAGCCTAATGAATGGTACAGCGTTTACGTTGTCAAGGTCTCTGAAACTAAAAGTCATACAACATTTATCAAACAACTGCGGCCATCGTCGTTGGGCTTAGTCGCTAGGCTTAGTCGTGGGATTTTCAGCCATTACCAAATGCTTAAACACTATTAGCGGACTATGTAACATAAGGAAAAACAACAACGTTACCGCTGAATAATTTTAGCTATAAAAAGTAAGGAAGGGCTAAGTTCGGGTGTCACCGAACATCTTATACTCTCCCATGATAAAGTGATATTCGAGATTTCATTATCCGTCATTTACATATTTTTTTATTTTGCTGTAAAATTAAGCAGATTAGATCAATTTGTGTACTTTGAGTATTGAATTGTATTTTCATTTATATGTATGTATTATACAGAGAAGGCATCAGATGGAATTCAAAATAGCGTTATATTGGAAGAAGGCGTGGTTGTTAACCGATTTCACCCATATTTCGTACATGTCATCAGGGTGTTAAGAAAATATTATATACCGAATTTGATCGGTCAAGTAGTTCCTGAGATATGGTTTTCAATTAAAAAAAAAAAGCCTGGGTGTAGCTTCCTTCTGCCATTTCCTCCGTAAAATTTAGTGTTTCTGACCTTTTTTGTTAGTCGGTGAACGCACTTTTAATGATTTTCAACATAACCTTTGTATGGGAGGTGGGCGTGGTAATTATCCGATTTCTTCCATTTTTGAACTGTATATGGAAATTCCTTAAGGAAACGACTCTATAATGTTTGGTTGACATAGCTATAGTAGTTTCCGAGATATGTACAAAAAACTTAGTAGGGGGCGAGGCCACGCCCTCTTTTCCAAAAAAATTATGTCCGAATATGCCCCTCCCTAATGCGATCCTTTGCGTCAAATTTCACTTTAATATTTTCATTTATGGCTTAGTTATGACACTTTATATGTTTTCGGTTTTCGCCATTTTGTGGGCGTGGCAGGTGGCCGATTTTGCTCATCTTCGAACTTAACCTTCTTATGGAGCCAAGAAATACGTGTACCAAGTTTCATCATGATATCTCAATTTTTACTCAAGTTACAGCTTGCACGGACGGACGGACAGACAGACATCCGGATTTCAACTCTACTCGTCACCCTGATCACTTTGGTATATATAACCCTATATCTGACTCTTTTAGTTTTAGGACTTACAAACAACCGTTATGTGAACAAAACTATAATACTCTCCTTAGCAACTTTGTTGCGAGAGTATAAAAAACACACAGTACCAAAGGGACAGCACTTAAAATAAAACTACAAGATTTAGAGCGCCAAGAAGCCGAAAAAAGGGCGTTGCACCACAACCGCAACAAGCCGCTCACCATTTGCTAAACCATTAAAACACATCGGCAGACAAATGATGCAAAGTGGCGGCATCATACATAAAAGAAGTCGAGAGACCAAGCAAATTGAGCTTAGCTAAAGGTGTCCAAAGTGAATGTAGGAGAGGCAACAAATTCTCGAAAGTCACAAGGGAGAAAAACCATTCCGCAAACCAAAAAACTAAAAACTTCAATATATTTTTAGTATTACAGCCGGTAAGTGGTGCAACAAATGGCTGCATGACTATGTCGGCTCGTAAATAGCAGCAACAAATTTGCTAAGTTAGCGAAGCACAAGTGGCGCTGCCGCCGTAACAGGGAAGCCCCGTTGTGTATTAATTAGATGACGCTGCCACAAGCGACTAGCGGGGCAACAGAATGATGAGACTCGTTTGCCTTCGCTTGCCTCCCGCGACACGCGATCTATAGATTGTTATAGAAACGATTGAAGCGGAGAAATTAAATAAATAAATTGCCGCCATTACCCAAACCTATATACATTGGTACATTCGAAGTACACAGGATTATACAGAGATGAATTTTTAAACACATACATACCCGTATATTGTATACATACTCACATGCATATACTTATTCGTAGATATGAGAACTTAGGCTGATATGTGAATGTTGAGAAAGTTTATCTTATCGGCAGTGTCGCAAAGGGAAGCAATTAAGTGGCTACTAATGGTTGTCACTGAACAATTTCATATTACAAATGTGCCAATTCAACGTTGGGATTAGGGATACATACCTTATTGCTTTGCAAATTGGCAGTAGGATAACAAAATATTGAAGGGCGTGGACTGAATTTTTGTGATGGAGTTATACGACTTTTAGTTGGCTTGGTCCCCGTGTAGCAACGATAATTTTCGTTTGTAACAGCAAAAGACTTAAGAAGCGAACTTGCTGAAGGTTTGCTTGTTGATATTGTTAGTATCACCTAAGAGATTAAACTTAGAGTTGTTATCGTTGTTCGGACGTACCTATAAAGATGTTTAATAGTCGTCTTTAAAGTTGGAATTATTTTCCAGCGCCATATTTTTTTTTTTTTTTTTTTAAATTGAGACGTTTTGTTTGTTGGATATATTAAATGAACTAATTAAAATTTTATTAGGTATATAATCTTATAGGTAGGTCAAGCAGTGCCATTCGGTACTAATGTTTAGTATTTTTATCCGTTTCGCAATCCTGTTTATTCTGGTCAACTCTTGATAGTCATAGTTTTCGGCTTCAACCACCATAGTTATTGTGCTCAAGAATAAAATTATTAAAATCCTTTTAGTAGTATGTCGAACTTCGAATTAGGGAAACTTTATATCTCAATCTTCAGTATTAAAAATTGTCTATAATATGTGATACTTATATGTATATATGTAGTACATTCGAGGAAATATGTAGTTTGATTCTTTTTTCTCTACACATAATCGATATCCACTCTCTACAATTATATTATCGTTTAATATAATAATAAAACAATAATAAACGCGGCGTAAGCGCATCTTCGTAAATAAACGATCAGTTAAGATAAATTGAAAATTAATTGGATTGTGCAGTGAATTTCGTGGACACGATTATTAACCACGCGATGGCATGGTATCTTTAGTTTCAAAGTATTAGAGACAAAAGAAAATAATGAACACATTTCCTTTGACGCGGAATGTGAAAAGAGATTTTTTTCTTGCATAAATGTTGACTTCGACATATCACTTTTAGAATCAAGTAGGAGACATCCGACACTAAGCAAAGACTCTTAGTAAGAAAAAATCTTTCCAACCTTCCGCACCGGATATTTTATAAAACTGTTTATTGCGCCTTTCCGGATCTAATTTAAATTAGTCTGATTAACATATGTATATAGTTCTAGAGTAATTTTTTATATAAGAAAATTATCACAGAAATATTTTTTTATAACTTTGGGTCTTTTACTTCTCAGCTCCTCTAATGTTTGGCCTGACTTTTTCTTAAACAACAAATTAAGACCATGACTTAAAAGCACTTCCAAAGTCCGATATTTTAATGAAGATTGAGAAATTGTGGAGAGATATGTTATATCTTCGCAAGACTATCACCAATTTCGGGAAACGGAATAAAGGTTATGCCTCATTAAAAACTTTAAGTTCAAAGCTCCAAGAAACTGTGTCCTTCTTGTAACCAAAAAGGGAGATAAAAATTGTGTTTGGCAGGAAGTACGAGGTACAGCCTTTCGATGACTTATTTACCGGAAGATTATAGCTTATTTAATAAATAATATAAAATAAAATTGAACTAAACTCATAAGCCTTCCACAGATGTATGATGCGGAGTATCCGATATCAGAATACGATAACTCATTAATGTCTTTCGAGCGGAGTTAAAATTTTTTACCCATCCCCGGCCTTTATAAAAGGCAAGATAAGAAGAATGTGATTTTTAGGTGATGCTAAAAATTTGTGATAATAACCAAGGTGTATTTTTTATGCGAGTACATGAATACATAAGACTTTGTGAGCATGTGGTTTAAAGGAATAACCATTATTGCTTTCAAGTGAGTGCTTTGGTGAATGCTTTGTTTCTACTTCTATAGTTTATCAAATGTAATTGCGTGTCTATCAGCAAAAGCACGCAATCTGATACCAAGTATTATGTATCACTAACTACCATCTCCACCAACACCAGTATAATTACCGTTCCTCCGCCAATAAAACAATAGATCAACTGGTTTCTGCAGCTGTTAAGTCCATGTGAAATGCAAAACGAGTGCAGCAGTTCAATCCGCTCTCCCCTTTCCCAAGCCGTTAGTATTTCTCCCACCGCAAGAACTTACTATATTTATGACAGTACTCAACATAAGAATTGTATTTTGCTAGAGAAAGGCCAGCGAACGCAACCTACGCAATCTGCTGGGTGCTGCAATGCATGTAATGGGCGTTTAAGCTAAGCATACACACATTAATACACATGCACACTTCGGCCAGCGCAGTCGCATAGACTACATTTCGAGAATTAATGTGATTTTCAAGCTCATACATATTTAACCACTTAAATGCAGTCTAAATGCTTCCATTTCAAAACTATAATGAATGCCATTAATCAACTTGAATTTTAACTCGAACCAAAATCTTTAAGTAAGCGATCGCAAATTTTATAATGAATAAATAAATGCAAGATAAGAATGGTGTACCAGGCACTATGAGCTTACGATTTAGTTAGCTTTCAAATGTCTAACCTAATGCTTGACCACAGTAACATATAATCAAACTATAGGGGTATTCTCTTGCTCTTGCAAGATTGCAGATTGCAAAAATACTACACCGAAATATACAAGGGCACGAGAGCACCCATTGCAGAATCTAGTAATATATGAGCGACTGATTCAGTCAATTTATTGTAAATGACTATTGTGCATAGCTATTGTGAATTGGCACACCTTCTGCATACATTTTTAACAAAAAAACTAAAACAAAACTTTATAATTTAAATAGAAGTTATAAAATCGAATTAAAATTTACCTTCTTCAACAATTTTTTTCAAAAATATGACTTTATGTAAAATGGCAACTACAACAGGGTTGCAATTTTATTTTTGCGTGACATTGCACGCAAATATACATGGGTTTTGGTCTGACATATTTCACAGCCCTTGCAAATATTTTTCTGCGTGTGTTTGTTGTTGTGCCGTTGTAAATCTGCAATGCTTGCACCGTGCACCGAGATTTGCAAGAGCAAGAGAATACCCCTTATATAATAGCTTCTCAGGAAAATAAGTGTTCTGTTGTCAGCTACTCCACAGGACGTTCGTTTCACTCCAAGTTATTCGTGGATTAACTAAATTACGTCAGTTGTTTTAGAAGATTAGAATTTTCTAGAAGAATGTATGTCTAACCACCTGCTAAATTAAATATATACTTAACTTTTATGTTAAACTCAATTTGCTAAGTAATGATAAAATGCAATGGAACAACGTTTAAAGGTCGAGGAAATTTTGTTCCCGATCGCTTCAGCAGAGCAAAACCCTTCTTCAACATCATATACTATAAATTTAATTTTCAATCGTTTCAAAGTTCTTGTAATAGTCTAAGACTGAATCATATATGAGTATAGAGTAGCCTGCTGTATTAAACTTTTTAGATCTGTTTAAGAGTAAGCAACAAATGACCTTACTCTTACAAACACTAACACATATAATTAAAAGAAATTAAATTCTGAGTGTTTTTTTGTTGCCCCTTGTGGCTCAGTACTATTACTAAACAAAAAAAAGCTAACTCAGAGTGATGTTTTTTCCAGCATAACGAGTTTTCTTTCTTCAACTCTTTAGAGAAAGGTATTTGCTTTACGACAATCAATTAATGATAGAAGGTGGCAACCTAAGTGGCCAATTTGGTGAAAGGAATAGTAAATTTGCTACGCTCAAGTAAGTTTTAAGAGCTATGTAGCACAAGCCGCCAGCTTTAGTATGTTGGCGTCTGCTTGAATTCATTGCATTATCGCTGTTGACTTTTAAGAGAACTTTTAAAATACCACTAGTTAGTCTTTCTCTTTTTTATGCAGTTTGATTGCGGTTAACCCAATTTCTCTAACTAATTATCGTTTAAGTGTTTTGGCGATAGCTAAGGAGCAGCGCTAAGGGTTGGCAGGCAACTATTTGCTATTACTGTTGCACGAACACTATAGTAATTTGAATTTCTCTTAAAAGCTGTACGTGCAACATATTGGCTGTGACAGTATCACTGTCATGGTTAGTGGGTCTCTTGACATACGAGCTTGGCTACTTACGTAATTATAATACACTCGTAATGCAATTTGTTGCTGGGTATATTGTTGTATTGCTATTTACATCCGCAAACATTTCAAGAATTTCATGCAGTTATCACAGCTGTGCAGTACCCTGAAGTCACGTTTGTGGTTTCTGCTGACGGAAGTAGTTCGCAGATGCAGCAGAATATAAATGCTTCAAATAACTATGCTTCGCATTTTGTGTATGTAAATGTGTTGAAGAGTGAGAATTAAAGAGGACAAATTTTAAGTAGATCTGTGCAGATTTTTGTGGTTTTTGGAAATTATTATCGGTAAGGCTCTGATCAGTGGTACTTTATAGCTATTCTCGAAGTGCTGCTCTTGCATGTGGACATATTGGATAAGTGAAATGCCATCAAACTGTTGTTGTTGTTGAAAAAGTTATTAAGTTGGATTTTATTCTTGCTCAGAAGTTTATTTGATGAACTAATTTGGTGGAAGTGTTAGAAAAATTATTTGATGAATCAATTTGGTGAAATCACAAAATCATAAGACAAATTCACTGTCATCAAGTCAAGACAACCTTCCAGAAATTGGGTACTGTTAGAGAATAAAGTTACAAAAGTCCACGCTATGCCGATGACGACTGCCGATTCAACGTGGGCGTTATAGTTGACACATTAGGCATTTCAAAATACTTCGTGAGTCATTTTCTATATAAGAAATGGGTATGAAAAAAGTATAGATACGATAGGTGGTGACGTTTCAGTTGCAACTCATAACTATCAACCAGGCGTTTAGAAATATATTTAAATGAATGCAGTAAATCTCACTTATGTTGAATGCTAAGTGCGTTGATAGCGCGTGCCGTACCTTTTGGTGTTGTGCCAAAGATGACGCTGAAAGTACCAATAATTTGTTCGCTATTTATTAGCGGAGTTAGCCCTTGAAGATGGAATAGCCTTCTGTTTTGCCGCATTTGTGGCTTGCGCTTGCAGTCGGTCCGTTCTTTCCGGTTAGTTTGCGCGCTATGCAAATTAGTAGGTAAGGAAAGTAGAAACTCAAAATCGGCGGCTTGAGTGAAATTATATTAGTTTCGCTTTTAAAGAATGAGAACTTAAAAATGTTGAAGTTAAAAAAGTAACACAGAAACGGAGGCATAAAAAAATAAATCATTTAAATTAAATATATTTATATTTTTTTTTTTTTCATTTTTTATAGCAATTTTCACTAATATAAAAATGGAAATGTTTATGTATAAAATTAATTAAAAATGAAATCAATAATAATAGTCTGTGGATATTACCATCACTCGTAACTCTCAGGTTCGTGTCTAAAGTCTTTCGTTTGATTTTCAACGTTAGTTATATCGCTTTTACGTTTTTTGTTTATCTTCACTTTGATTTTAATATCTTTCTTCTTCAAATAATGTCGTCAAATTCATGCTGCGTTGTTCGCTTAGTGTGCGCTGCTGTGTGCATTTTTTTCTTAAATTTTTCGTGTCCTCAATAGCAGGAAGACATGCCAAAATATTCGTAGCATTTACGGTCTTCGTGTGTATGTCTAGGAAGTTGTTCGTAATGGGGAAAGTAAATATAGATATTAAACGAATAATATTGCTTTAACTGTCATTCAATCATGATGACTGAGTGATAGACGATGATACTTTCTCATACAAGTACAAGTGATCGTGATTATATTGGCTTTAGAGTAATTATGCCGATCAAGTAAAATACATGCTTTACTTTCATACACTTATTTTTTTATTTAATAATTTTAAATAAAGTACTTCATTAAAAGGTGGGATATGAGACAAAATTAACACATCCTTACTAAACACAAAAAATACGTACACTTGGAAATTAAAACACTCTTAGTTTTTTGAAATTAGTTTAAATTTTACCACCGAATTGATCAAAAAGCTGGAGTTTAAAGCACTATATAAATATCTCTAATACTATTCTAGACTCAACTCACAACATCTACTAATCTGTTTGTCACAATAGTATATACATTTCAAAATCGAAGAATATATATTAAATTAATTTTTGCATATATAGTAATAATGCATATATGTACATGGATATGTCGACATATTTTCCTATAAAAATTGCAGTTAAATTGACTAATAAAAAATCATTTGAAAACAAATTTCAACACCATAGAGTCAAGTAACAAATTAATCATACCGACAAGCAATTGCCATAACTACAAGAAACTTGAGTGCCGAAATAGAAGAAAAACTTGTATAAAAACTCAAAAAAAGCGAAAGTGCAAATGGTGCAACGATTTATCTTCAACCGTAGACAGGGAACAAACGTCATTTGCGAATATAATTAAACAGTCCGGCGCTTTGAGTACGCAGCCAGAAGCGTGCAGCGATACCAATGGCAGGCGAACAGAACAAGATGCAAATGCACACAGTAACGCGCATTTGTAAAAATGTGATTCATATAAAGTATGTATGTTAGGGTGGTCCTTAAAATGTAAAAGATAGAAGTTATGTGCCTGAAGCTTACAATGATTTTGAAAATAAAGGACTTTAATGCTTCAGAAATCATTAAAAAACCAAATTCATATTAAATCTTAAAATTCTCTTCTTGTATTTTTTCTTCTATAACACTCGTAGTTCATTATATAATAGTTGCCGATTTTGCAAATTTTACCATTAAATGGTAAACGGTTAGGATATTTATTAATTAGGATATATATGTATATCTATAGGATATTTTGCATTATGGCAGAAAAGCAGAATTATTCCTCCTAGTTTTAATGGCCACCCTAAAGCATATCCATAAGCAAATATATGGCTTAATGAACAACTCTACCAATAAAACATAAATACTGGCTTATAAAATAATATAAATGAATATGTCAATTTGACTCAACAACAACAATTGCAACAACAACATCAAGTGGCAAAACTTTTTCAATTGCAATTGCAAACCTGTTAAAGGTGGTAATCAAAGTAAGAAATACGCAGGCTATAAAACGCAAAAGAACAACAACAACAACAAATCATAAAACATACAACTAATAAACAATCAAACCAAACCCATTGATTAAGAATACATGGAAATAGTTAGCCATAAGTACCCGCATATAACTAATGAATTTACACGAGTATTGGAACTTACTGCTTAGTTAGTTAGTATCTATACGGAATTTAGACTTGTTTACCATTAAATAGACTTTTTTAAAATTTTCAATATTTTCTAGATTTACATTATTCAATTTATCCAGACAAAGATAATACAGAAAATTGTTCTAGACTCGGAAAAAAATATATGCCTCTATCTATTTTACATTGTATTAAGCCAAAGCTTATATTAGGGCTGATCCCTTTAAGTAGCTTTTCGATGAATTCAAAGTGCAAACCACAATGAATTATTTAAGCAATAAACCGGAAAACGTCTCTAAACGAGTATGTAAGTAGTGGTTGAGAGATGCTTAGGATTTGGTACACAAATCAGATCATAAGATCACCAGCAAATTTTTAGATTATACGAGTACCTTCTAAATCTTACACTCTCACTTTTCAACACTGCCTTGCCATACGAATATTTACAAACATTCGCAAGTTGCGAATACACGAAATATTAATCCACTTGTAACAACGATCGATTGTACAAAATTTGTTGTTATGGTGGCGTGGCATGACGCTGGATTATGGCGGCATATCGCAGTGTGGGCAGCGTGCCACTGTGATTGTTATTGCCGCCGTAGCTGTCAATACACATGTTGCATTCGAATTTGCACTTGCGCCAATCAGGTTTTGCACTTAGAAACCAGCGCTGTTGTTGTTGCTGTTTTTGGGTTGTTTGTGCAATGGACTTTGACTGTGGCGCTGAAGCGGGTGCCCGGACGCATTAGCATACGGCGTTGCCTCTGCCTCCAAACTGACATTTACTTAAATTTAATGATTTTTCTATTGATTTATGGCAATTTGATTTTGGTAATTGAAAAATAATATTTTTTTCTTTTTTGCCATTGCAAATTGATTGAAATTTGAATTTTGCAATTTTTTTAAATGAATCAAATAACAATAATTGAAATGAACACCTCGGTCAGCTTTGTTGTGAAGCGAAATTATAATTTAATATATTATTTTTTAATTATCCGCTTTAATGCAAATTAGAAATGTGATCATACAGAGCTTCTGTAAAGTTAAAAAATGAAATTGCTGTTTTCAAAACGTATGAATTGTTATAATTAAAAAAAGTAAAAGAAATTTTTTTAAATGAAAGCTTAAAAACGTTTTCCATTGCTAATAGTAATGTTATGTAGCTGTACAGTTATTTCGCTTACTACTTATAACTTATTTACTATTTACGGCGTGAAGAAAAAAATCGCATTTAAGAAATTACTCCAATTTCCTAATATAATAAAAAGAATTTCCCCAACTAAATCAAATTATGTAATTTTTGATTGAGATCTCAACAAGAGAGAGTGGTATGCGATAAAACAGCAAAGCATTACTGCAAATATTAAAAGCGAAGTGGCAATTATAAAAATGGCATTTGAAACCCGCGAGCTCTATGCGTTGCCCTAAGAAGGTGTTGGCTGGGATTAGCAAAGTATGCAAGTGTCTGGAGACGCGCCGCATATAAATAGGCAAGCCCGTGTTAACAAAATAAGGTTGCTTAAAGAGAGTAGTTTTAAAAGGCGTAAATATTGACTTTTGTTGGAAATTTATTTGGCTTAGCTTTTGTCGAAAAGTGTTAGTGATTAGAATGAATTTAACACAAATGTCTTTCGATTTTGCAACTTTTTTTTTTACATATTTTATCGGTATATTTATAATAATATTTTTTTTAGTTTTTTCTTTAGAAAGATATTAATACATGAAAGACTTAAGTTACGAACTCATTTCAGTTAAGAGCAGAAATTATTAAATGTTTCACCAAGAAGTCAGCGATAACATCAAAATCGTGCTAAAATGCCAACAAACAATTGTTAAACCGTGTTGCTGCTAGAGCGCCAATCAGCACTAACAACGCTTGTGTTGTTGCTGTTGTAATCAAGAGTATAAGCCCATGACTAGATAAACTGCATGCGAAATACTTTCCATAGCAGATTTTATTTTATTTTCGTGTCTGCCAAAATGAGATTTCACTTACTTATGTGTGTAACAAATCGCAACTGTTGAAAACAGAGCGCGGTCTAGCAGGGTGCATTCGCATTTGCTTAAATTTTCTCTAACTCCAACGCCCATTTATTCGCAGCGAATATAAAATTTGCAGATTTTACTTGGATGTTTGTATGAAAGCGCACTTTGGTGGTTATATCTGGCCTTAGGTCATAATTCAAGTTTTGCTATTGAAATTTAGCTCGAAACTAGAGCAAATCTTGCGACTGCCTACCGTTCCGGCGATTGCTTGTAAATTGCAATTACCTCTGTGCTATGCTGCGCTGGATAGCGGTGAATAATGGCTTATAGTTGTAAATGAAATTTAAGTGTCGGCAGTTGCGCATGGCGAGTAGTGTATAAGCTGAGTTACCACAAGTATTAGCGCGATCTTTAAACACTTGCTTGATTGGCAGTGCAACAAACTTAAATTTTACATGCGGTAATAAATTTGCGAACAAAGTTACCATTAACTTTTAATATTGAAATACTCTAGGTTTATGTGAGCGCATTCTTTCTTAAAGAAGTTATCATTCACCTTTTTCGAATGCTAATTTTTATGTCCAACTCAATTATTGTAGCATTTTACGAATTGAAAATATTATTATCCTACTGAAACAAATATTGCGTAAATTTTTTTTCGAAAATAAAAAATAGCGATTTTCTTAAAATTTATTTTTTAACTTTTTCCAAACTTTTCTATTCAGCAACTTCCTTCTTCAAATTTTGAATTTACACCTGACTACCAAATAAAATTATAATTATTTTATCTAAATGCTAGCGCCATCTGGGTGTACTGGAATGTGGACTCAATAATACACGCATAGTACTTAATCCGGTTTGGAGTTTATAAATTTTTAAAATAAGATTATATCTATGAAGATATTTGTCATTTGCCATTTTCTGATACATTAGTCTTTAAGTCATACAACAGAAATAAAAATTCTGAAATAAAAATTATTAAATTAAATGTTGCATTTACATATGTGCTTTCAAGTCGAGGGGACTTTTGTATTCCGAATTTAAAGTACAACTTTTATTTATTTTTCAAATTTAAACTACTTTTACAATGAAATTATTCCAACAACTCAAAAACACCTGCACCTACATTGCCATAAACCTTGTGACAGCTTTGGAAAATTGCATAGCAAAAAAATTCATAATAAAATGCCAGCAATTATAATAATTCATAAAAAACAGCATCGAAATTGTTTCGGCGCTGTGACACAAACACAAACTATATCGCTTCAATTAAAAAAAAAAAAACAACAAAGACAACATTGCCAGTCAACAATCGGTTTATTGTCTCCGTCGCTTAATGAGCCAGGGGAGCGCTTGGGTGTAAGTGAATAAGTCAGAGTATACTTGAGCTAGCTGGCGTCCGTTTGTCTAACGAAGTGATTAACAGACAGATTAATGCTAATAAAATTGGGTGGCTAAATAATTAAATTCATTGAGGCACATAATTATACGATTGTAGTGATTAATTTGATTGACAAGTAGCCAGGTTGTTGAAAACGTTTGATTTTTTTTTTATTCTGATTTGGAATTAATTACAAGCAAATAAATTATGAAAGAACCACAAATGGTGTTATTCATTGGTAAATTTTGCTACTGTGGAAACACTGTGGTTTGAGTTTATGTGGGGTCCAATAATGTAGGTTAAATTATGCTGTACGTGGATTGAGTTAGGTAAGTTGAATTAGTGTTAATTTCTGTTAAATTAGCTAAAGTTATGTAAGATTATTTTGAGTTACGTTATGTTGTGTTATGCATTTCACTTTCCTACATACCTATGTATTTAAGATGTTTACGTATGTTCATAAAACCTTTTTGGTTCCAGCCTAAGCCAGAAGAATATCGCAACCGCAAAGGTTTTGGTTATTGATCAGAAGTTACCGCCTTGGCAGGAGGTCCATAAATGTATCGTTACAGTGAAAAGAACACAGAAATTTCTGATCGCGAATTGGGGACATTTGTCTTTACCTTATATAATTTCCTGCATGCTCTTTGAACTCAACTTTACCTATAAATTGTAAACCAGAAGCTTTAATATGCAAGGTGGTTTGAGCTGAAGCTCTCTCACTATACCGATGGAGACAGTCTTTAGTGCAATTAAGGTCTTTTATTTAATCAAATCAACCTTAGTGGCTGATCTCAAGCTGTTTTGGCCAATTCATCATTTACGTTTTTTCAAAAGAAGTCCATTTAAAATTCCGCTAGATTCAATGCATGTCTGTGACCACAGCCTAGTAAGACTTTCATCCAATTTGCAATGGTCCAATTTGTTTCACGACTAGTAAAAACAAAAAAGCAAGCAAACAAGTTGCAACCTTTCAGCAAAAATACTTGCAAATGCCAGCGATTTTCCAGATATTTCTTTATTTGTTATCATTTCATCGCCACCGAAAGTCGTCACACTTCCAAAGCAGCGCCGAAAGTTTGCAATCAAATCGCATTCAATTAAGTTTAAGCGACCAACTATAAAATAAGAAATAAAGTGTTGCAAATATATAAATATTAAAACACCCGAGTATATCTGTCTGTCCGTTGACCATTTTAGCGGGTGGGCAACGCTTTTTTTCGATGTAATTGGAAATAATTTATCCGCAAAGCTTTCATGGGAGATTTCGACTTGGCGGTGGGAGGTAAGCGCAAAAATAATCGCCATTTACAGGCGCTGATATGCGTTGCTTAGAAGTGCACTACATTTATATATATACACACGATATTTAAGTATACGTAAGTAGCATATAAAAATTAAACGTTATCTCCCGCAGGCGCTGCGACGTTGCGGGCGTCTTTATCAGCCCGAACGACCTACTCCCACAAGCCGGCGCCGCCGAGCCAAACAATTATTTTTGGTACATTTTCTTTTTGAGCTTTTTCTCCATTTTGTTTTCCTTTTTTGTCATAACATGCCGGCGCTCGGCGCTCGTGTAATTATTTGAGATTTTTAGCCAAAAATTTCGATGTCAGTAAATTTGTAGCAAACTACCTTAGTAGCTAGTAAACTCGCAGGGGTCGGTTGGGATATTTTATTTGATTATTACTAGATTGCTTAATTGACAGTTTTCTTCGATTGCAGGGGCGGGGTGCATCATGAGTTCTTGCCACAGGGAAGGACGGTCAATAAGGAATATTACCTGCAAGTTATGCGCAATTTGCGCGAAGCAATCCGCCAGAAACACCCGGATTTGTGGAAGATCAAAAATTGGCTTTTGCACCACGATAATGCGCGACTTTTTGGCCAAAACCAACATACTTATGATGCCGCAGCCTCCGTATTCCCCAAATCTGCCTCCCTGTGACTCTTTCTTGTTCCCTAAACTGAAGAGGCACATGAAAGGACGGCATCGAAGAAGGAGCTGAAGAAGATAAAAAAAAAAATGATTTTTTGAAGTGCTTCGAAGATTGGAAAAACCGTTGGCACAAGTGTATAATATCTCATGGTGATTACTTTGAAGGGGACAAAATAGATATTCATGAATAAATACTTGCAAACTTGTGTGCTCTTGTTTGAGTGACTATACAGAAGGTTATGTACATACGTTATTACCTAGAAATCCATAAAAAAAATTCTATTTTATTCTGACAACTAGCTTGTTTTATATGTTGAGTTGTTGAAAATAGAGGTTTTTTCGCACAATGTATGGCAGAGTGAAAAGTTGTAGTGCACGCTAGTTGTAGTTTAAGTCTGAATCGGCGCAATCAGTTACATATTTTTTTATCAGGTTCCATTATTACATCACGCCAAATCTAATTCCGTTAATATGCAATAATAAAGCTATGCTACAACTGAACTTGAAAGACTTGAAGGATCCACTTATTATTGCCCGTCAATTGGCACAAAGAATTACAGGCTGCATTATGAATTGCCGGCTGATATGCATGTTATGTAATATATTCATCTTATGGCAACAAAAATTTCTTTTCCACAGCCAACAACTCAATAGTTAGAACCCTAGAAGATACTGTGGCGAGTTGGATTGCTTTGAAATATAAATTTAGCAGCAGCCAGAAATGCTTTGCACAACCCTTTTACAAGCTGCACAACCTATGAACACAAACACATGCGTAATGCTGTCATGATTTATGTGCTTACACATACATTCAATGTACACAGAGAAAATAAAGAGTACATGTTTGAATGTGTGTGTGTGTTTTTGCAGGGATTACTGGCGTCTTTCCCACTTCAAAGACAATCAGTTGCGGTGGATTGTAATCAAATTGACTTTGAGTTGTGTCTCGCCGCGAGTCCGTTTGGGTTGACTTGTGGCGGCGCAGCTAACACACCCGACAGTACTATTGAGTTGAACTTGACTGGGGTTCCAGTTGAATTTGCTTTGGGGCAGAATTTGACTGCGGTGTGACGTATTTATTACAGGTGGAAGATATTTACAATGCTGCAAGCAGACAGTTTTTTTTCAAAATATCGTGTCTAATTTTTTTTTTTTTTGTTTTTTAAGAATTATATTTCTGTTAGCTTTCATTAGGCGCTTGTTGTTTCCTCCAATGCTATCAATCATAGAAGCTAGACTTTCTGACTACTCAACACGGACGAGATAAATATCGCTTTTGTTGTAGTGGAGTGTGAAATGCCTTTTCGATGGCTTTGTAGACATTTCCTTTATATGTGTGTGTTTGTAAATATTACACGATGGTGTAAGCAGATGTGAGATTTTCGTATATTTTACAGCAACACCTATGTATGTTGGTTGGTTGGTTGTTTGTTGTGCTTTGAAGCTTTGATTTAGTGCGAAATGAGTAGACACCGTTTTATTTATTCAGGAAGAAGTACAGGAAATTCAAGTCATCCACTTTCTTATTTGACAAGAATTATGAAATTTGGAAAAATATTATTATTGAAGGCAACTTTACTTTACAGATCAGACCACTTCAGCATGCTTACTGACGGATCCAAATCAATATGCAGATATTTTTACCAGTACGCGGTAGTATGTTTTTGGTGCAGCCGAAGTTAACATTTTTTCTTGTTTTTATTAAAAACAATACACATATTCGTTAAGCTTAACGGCAACACACCTTGCAATAATACAAACAAATAAATATTATATTTCTTACAAAGAGTAAAACTGAAATCAAAGTAACCAAAAGAGTATTTACTTTCACTACGCCAGCCACCTGTGGCAGCAGATTATTATTCATTACATACGCGTAATTTTCCTCCGCAAAGCCGACGTTTTCCTCTTCTTTTTCATCTTCAATTACGTCCGCCTGCCCAGCACGGCGCTTACAGTGCTATTTCCTGGTTATTATCATAGTGGGCAACAACAGTCATCATTGGGTCCAGCAAAGACTCCAACGCATTCGCATCATCACTCATTATTTTTCTTAATTCCATCTGGCTGCCCAACAAAACACAAAGCAACAAACACACTGTTAAAGGAAAATGAAAACACAATTTTCTTTTCTCCAAGTTAACGTGCAGTAAGACATCAGCAGCCGAATCGCGGTATCCCCCAGAGTGTTAAGCCAAGTAGGTGGTCCAGCGCGTTTCTTTGGCGGCACGCTCCAAACACGCTCTTACCAAAACTACTAAGTTGGTCTTCGATAAATAACAAATATACACCTGTACTTGCGTAACTTGGCGCGCCATCAACTTAAGTTTACACAAGGCGTGGTAATTATTTGTAAAACTTTGATCAACTAAATACTTTAGTTTTAAAAAATTTAAAGAACAATATTTCAAGAGTCTCAATCATCTAACTCCCTAATAAACTGCTTTTTTGTCCATGAACTTTAAATATAAATTATTGAAAAACTATTTCCCCTAGAACATAAATTGCCTAAAATATTAGTTAATACCCAAACCTTGATCACTATTACTATTACGTATATTTGGATTTACCGTTAAAAGATTAACAATTAATTTTTCAACGTAGCTTTTATTCTGCCTTAGCTTTTCTTCCGTAATAAACTTATATCATATGATTTATTACGCCAATGAGCTGCTTTTCACAATTAGTGTAAAAGAATTTTTGATTTGTTGATTGAATAAATCTGAGGTCAATTTAAAGCGGACACACAGTAAAGTTTAAATTTTAGTTTAATTTTAAGTTTAAGTTTAAGGTTAAGTTTAAGTTTAAGTTTAAGTTTAAGTTTAAGTTTAAGTTTAAGTTTAAGTTTAAGTTTAAGTTTAAGTTTAAGTTTAAGTTTAAGTTAAAGTTTAAGGTTAAGTTTAAGTTTAAGCTTAAGTTTAAGTTTAAGTTTAAGCTTAAGTTTAAGTTTAATTTTAAATTTTAGTTTAATTTTAAGTTTAAGTTTAAGTTTAAGTTTAAGTTTAAGTTAAAGTTTAAGGTTAAGTTTAAGTTTAAGTTTAAGTTTAAGTTTAAGTTTAAGTTTAAGCTTAAGTTTAAGTTTAAGCTTAAGTTTAAGTTTAAGTTTAAGCTTAAGTTTAAGTTTAAGTTTAAGTTTAAGTTTAAGTTTAAGCTTAAGTTTAAGTTTAATTTTAAATTTAAGTTTAAGTTAAAGTTGAAGTTTAAGGTTAAATTTAAGTTTAAGTTAAAGTTGAAGTTTAAGGTTAAATTTCAGTTTAAGTTTAGGTTTAAGTTTAAGTTAAAGTTTAAGTCTAAGTTTAAGTTTAAATCTAAGTTTAAGTTTAAGTTTAAGCTTAAGTTTAAGTTTAAGTTTAAGCTTAAGTTTAAGTTTAAGTTTAAGTTTAAGTTTAAGTTTAAGTTTAAGGTTAAGTTTAAGTTTAAGTTTAAGTTTAAGCTTAAGTTTAAGTTTAATTTTAAATTTAAGTTTAAGTTAAAGTTGAAGTTTAAGGTTAAATTTCAGTTTAAGTTTAGGTTTAAGTTTAAGTTAAAGTTTAAGTCTAAATTTAAGTTTAAGTCTAAGTTTAAGTTTAATTTTAAGTTTAAGTTTATGTTTGAGTTTAAGTTTAGGTTTAATTTTAAACTTTGGTTTAAGTTTAAAGTTTAGTTTAAGTTTAACAATTAACATTCTCTATGATAAATAAGCTGATATAGAATTTATGGTACAATAACAACATTTTATCTGATGAATTGCGAAAATTCCCAACATTTTTTCACCAGAAATATATTTTATTTCACTTCAAGCATAATGAGTTTCCATTGCATATCCAAAAATCTATTCTAATACTTCCTTTTCGTCTTAATTGAGATTCAAAAGGCTTACTAAGAGTCACATTTTTATATTCAGCTAAGCAACAACTTAATTAATAAGCAGTTTTGTACTACTAAGTAAGTTAGCCAGCCACTTGAATAGCGTCAGGTTCTTATCTTATCTCTAGACATCAGATAGCAATATCTGCCAGTCTTACTGCTATGGCCTGTGCGCATGCGTACAATAGGTAACCGGCTTTATACTTGAATTGCCAGGTTGTTTACACGCAAATACTTATCAGCATGTGTCAATTAAAAATTATATTACTAAGTCGAGAGTTGTTGACAGTTTGTAGTTGGAAATTGCAATAAGTAATCGGTATATGAAAAAACGATTTACATTTGAACTTTAAATGCACAATTTATCGATATTTTTCTTATTAAAGGTGGTAAGTTTTGTAAAAGATATTTCCAACAACCTTTGGTTAGCTTGAAACAGGACTAGCGGTTTTTGTGCATTTTGATTAATTTAATTTTATTTTATTATGTTACGTAATCTTAAGTATGTTATGTTAGGATTCGTTAAGTTATCTTGACTTTTTTATGAATGTTGTCGACGGAATTTCGAAATACTTGAGGTGTGTTAATTTCTAATAATTTTCCATCGTTCTGAAACTATGTAAAAAGTCTCAATTTATACAGAAAAAAAAAAATATATTTATAAACTGTATATGAAGCATTGTGAAATCTCGAATAGTTTTCATACAATTTTGTGTTTCTGTGATTAATCAATTTCCTGCTCTCAATCTATAATTAAGTGCCTCTCAGTAGAATATAAGCGTGTTAAGGTAATAAATTTTGTATTTTTCATTGAGAACTATTCTTAGCTAGCGGAAAAACTCAAGTAATAATATTCTCACACCTTCTCTTATAATTTTACATATCATAATAAGATCGTCCAGTCAGTTTAACATTAATTGTCTCATGTAGAAATTTATGGCTTTGGTGGCTAAGTTGGTTGTGATTTCAATTCTGTCTGGTTGCATGCATTAAAATGCAAATTTCAATTCTAATTTATTCAACTTTTTGCCAATTACAGTTGTTCGAGTGAACGTATTGGCAAGCCACAGAAGGTTGGTGTATTTAGTTCGCGTTGGTAGATAATAGAAAGAGAATATATATACATAAATTCTATGGTAGCGTAGCTGTAGTTTATATCTATTCCCGTGAAGATTGGTAATTGTGTTGGTGGTTTTGGCTACCATTCCTAACAAGGAACAACAGCAATTGCGATTATTGTGGCTAAATTGAGGCAATTAGTTTAATTTCCATTCATAAAGTTTAGTTTAAGTTTTCTTACTTTTTTCCTCAGCTCTAGCAGAACCTTAGAATTTCGCGTTTGTTTTAAGGACCACAGAAACTTTATTTTAAACAAAAGACATTGTAGTTTAGCAAAGAAATAATATTTACAGTAGGTACTGTCAATCACACATATGTATGTATATATTGACTTTAACAGCTACTTTGATTTCCTTCTCTCTAGTTTTGTTAAGTATTTATTTATATATTTTTGACAAATTTATTTAATACATTAATCTCTTTAACCTTTTTAGCAACTGTAGAGATTAGGTTGAGAAGGACCTGGCAGGACTTGGCATGTGGAAATGACGCCAAACTGCGAAAGGAAGAAACGACTGGCATTCTGTTGTAACATTTTTATAATCGCATAAGTGGTAACAACGAAAGTGAAGGAGTCCTTTATATTTTAAATACATTTTTATATAATTTACTAAAACCCTATTGGAAAGTTCACTTCATTATTCTACGAATATTTTACTCATGAATATTCTTGTTCATTTATTATTTATGAGACGAGGTATGTTATTTTTTCACACAAAAGTGCCTCAAGGCATCATTAAAAGTAAGATGACAAGCCAGTGACTTTTAGTATGTCATCATAACTTAACCAGCATATTAAATGTTCAAAGGTATAATTTATGCGCGCTGCAGAAAGTACCAGAAAGGGCTGTAGTGAGGTCTATGATACCAGTATATAAAATGATTTAATAAGAATTTATGTCATAAAATATATTTTAATTCATTGGCATGTAAAATATGTTTATTAAATATTTAAATTTTGATTAATGCCAACCGGTTAAGCGAAAGAGAGACTCCACTCTTGTCACAACAATAGATTGAAGACTTAAGCGACGAACTTTTCGCTATCAGCACCAACAATTTCACTAAGAAATTTTTACATGCCACAGCTAACGTTGCATTTTAGAACAAATAGCTATTGAACCATGGAAGTGGCAGCAAATAAATACAAATAAAAATATAAAATACATAAGAGGTTTATTGGAAATATGTATTACAATATGGAATTATTGCCGATGGCGGGTAATTGTAGTGGGCGTCACCAGTGATATTAAAAAGCAATTCAGCATTCTATTGCATTCACCTGACTTGCTTGGAGCAAAAGCAAAGAAGCTGCTTCTAAGTGAGCACACATAAATAAACATATGTAAATGAAATGGCTTTGTCTTGTGGCAAGCCGATCTATTCTTTGTTTTGCCACTGCCATACACTTTTACACAGTCTTTCAGGTGATATTAACATAGAAAATACTTGAAAGACTTGAGTTGAACGCTTTTGCTCGGTTGCCGTATTGTGCAAACTTTCTTCACTTATATATAGCAGTTGAGTAACAGAGTTGTGGCTAGTTTGATAATAATAGTTTTTAACATTTATAAGCATTGCCATTAAAATTAATAAGAAAAGATTGTGATTTTAGAAAATTATAGTTCTCGATTTTATATTTGAGCCAGCTCCAATGGCTAGTAAGACAGATATATGATATGTAATTTGCTGGTGATGAGAATTGATTTTGGTGTGGGCTTAATAGATTTTTGAACGTCGATTTAGATGCAAATAACTTTGGTTATATTAGTATACCATTTCTTCCTGTAATATTAAGTATAAGTATAAGTATAAGTATAAGTATAAGTATAAGTATAAGTATAAGTATAAGTATAAGTATAAGTATAAGTATAAGTATAAGTATAAGTATAAGTATAAGTATAAGTATAAGTATAAGTATAAGTATAAGTATAAGTATAAGTATAAGTATAAGTATAAGTATAAGTATAAGTATAAGTATAAGTATAAGTATAAGTATAAGTATAAGTATAAGTATAAGTATAAGTATAAGTATAAGTATAAGTATAAGTATAAGTATAAGTATAAGTATAAGTATAAGTATAAGTATAAGTATAAGTATAAGTATAAGTATAAGTATAAGTATAAGTATAAGTATAAGTATAAGTATAAGTATAAGTATAAGTATAAGTATAAGTATAAGTATAAGTATAAGTATAAGTATAAGTATAAGTATAAGTATAAGTATAAGTATAAGTATAAGTATAAGTATAAGTATAAGTATAAGTATAAGTATAAGTATAAGTATAAGTATAAGTATAAGTATAAGTATAAGTATAAGTATAAGTATAAGTATAAGTATAAGTATAAGTATAAGTATAAGTATAAGTATAAGTATAAGTATAAGTATAAGTATAAGTATAAGTATAAGTATAAGTATAAGTATAAGTATAAGTATAAGTATAAGTATAAGTATAAGTATAAGTATAAGTATAAGTATAAGTATAAGTATAAGTATAAGTATAAGTATAAGTATAAGTATAAGTATAAGTATAAGTATAAGTATAAGTATAAGTATAAGTATAAGTATAAGTATAAGTATAAGTATAAGTATAAGTATAAGTATAAGTATTCTCATTGCATATGTTATACCAAACATGACTGACCGTCTCTTTTCTATCTCTTTTTAATTTTGCTCATACTTAAGGTCAGTACGATTCACCCAGCCAGCTGCAATTAGCAAAAATGCGGTAGCGAATTGCACGCATTAATTGGCAACACTCTTCTCGCTATCAAAGGCATCCTGCCGCGTGTGTTGCCACCGTGCAGCGTTCGTTGCAAAAACAACATCAAAGGGTTTGTGGTATTTTATTGCAGATGCTAATTTAATTTGCAGATGTCTAATATAGGCTGGATGCAGATATAGCTTCCAACAAACATATAAAAAACAACAACAATAAACGTATGCATTTCCAGCTGCAAGCTAAATAACTCAATGGCAATCCCTTTGTGGTAGGGATAAAAGTCGTGGGGCATGCGCAGCTGTCGCGGTTGGCAAGTGTGTCCAATCAGAATCAAAAATGCAGATTATTTTCGAGATGAAACACTTTATGGCTGCGCTTTAACATTGTATTCATATATATATAGTACATAGATATATGTAAGTATATGTTTATTCGAGCCTTCTTCGTAACAGCTTTAGTAATACGCGTAAAGGCGTAGCACTAGAACCACTGCAGACTTCACATTGATTCCATTATATTTATCTTGCATATAAATCGCAATTATGTCGCTGTCACAAGTTGGTAATATCATTTAACAGCAAACCAAAGCGTGACAAAAGTAGTTTAAGATAATCCAATTATGAATATAAAAAGAATAATGAGGGAGTTTCAGAAGCTTTGAAAATGTTCTACAATGAAATCCTTTGATTCTTTAGTCATCTTCATTCCATTAAAATATTAATTTCGTAATCCATTACAATTTACAATTACTGGTTTCTTTAAGCTTCAACATTCGAGCAAATATAAAAAGTAAAACCAATATTGATTTCTTAACCGAAGTTAACATTCGTTTTTCATGGAAATACGATCATCTGTGTGAACAGGGTTAGATAATAAAGTTGTCTTCATTTCATTCTCCAATACTACGCGCATTAACTATTGCACTTAAAGGGTCTTTCTCTTGGCTTAAAAAATGTTCGATTTTATAAAAACTTCTTAAATAATTTTGATAACGAATTTTCAACTTAAGTAATTAATTAATTTCCCCTTTGAAAATCTCAGAGCAATCTAGTCATTATTGAGCTAAAAATTTCAATTAAATACCAAAATAAATAAAGAAGTGCCTTTGTGAGAGTGCAGGAATTTTTACAGCTTTTTTTATGAGGGCAATTCGATGCAAATTTATATGAAAGACCGCCAACAGCACAAAGTCATCCATCGCCTACCAATGCACGCACAACCACGCACACCATCTCACTTTAATGCCTTTGAGCCGCATGCGTGTGTCAATAAAAACGCTTACGAAACAATAACCACAACAACGACTTTGCAATCAGCATTAGCAGCAGCAATATAAAAGAAGCAATCGCAGCTAAAGTTATGGACAATAGAATTCGCGAAGAATTGCTTTTCACACGCGTGATTAAGTGAAATTTCTCCGTGCCACCAGCATGGTGGTAAAAGCTATTGTGGCGGTTTGCTGGTTGTAGTGTTGAAAGAGTGGAAGTTGAATGTAGTCATGCTGCATCTGAGGCAACGCGGAAGCATGACGACACACTTCACTGCTAAAGAATTGCTCATTTACGTAATAGGCCTTCGTAAGAATCATCTAAGCTTCACCGCAATATTCTATTTCTCTTCCCTTAGCTGTTTTTAAGCAACAACTTTGCTTTGCCGTGCTGAGTTTTCTTTGTTCGCTTACGGTGGAGATTTCTTTTCATTATTTGTGCAAATATAAGAATGCTGTTTATGCTTCTATATGGAGGCATTAATAGAAACCCACGTAGATCATCGGCATACGATAAAGTTTTTTACAGCAAGTTTTTTTACACCTACGATTAGCAATATAGCATATCCCACGAATGTATTAAAATATTTCTTTTCAGCCTTGTGCTAACAGTGAGTGAGTGTACTAATACTAGTTTTTTGTTAATGTCCTTTATCGTCCAGTTACTTTCTTTAGCATCAAGATTATTTCAGAAAGTATTCCTCACCCCAAGTGTGTAACATTGATTGATGTACTATATATTTTATAAACAATGTTTCAATTGTATGCTAACTTATCTCACTTCGCATTTTAGTATACTTGTACATACCACCAGCAGTATAATTTATCATACATCTTTTCATATGACTTAGAAGAAAACGTTGGGAAGTATCACACTATGAAATATGACAACAAAGCAGGAGTTCATGTAGTTTTTGTCATGGATTAGAAGCATGTCCAACTCAATCTTTAAGTTAATGTAGGAGTTATTCAATGTCTACATAAAAGTCAGCACACTATTTTTACATAACTGGAACAAAGCCGGATTTTTTACGGCTAGAAATAAGGTCAACTCCCTATCCCTCTAAATTACACCACGGATGTTTTCTGACACTATAAAAACAACGTATAACATCGTGTGTTTGTAACATAACATTTATACTAACATTTATGACCTCTGCATATATGAATAACGTAGCTGGTGAAGTGAATGAATGAATCATAAAGTACATCAATGTAAACGCGAGTGCGATGCAAATTGGCTACTTCCACTTATTTTTCACATGTACACAATATTATATAGTACATATGTAAAATTCTATCTGCGTTAACCTCAAATTGGTGGAAGTACGAAAATCAGTTCAGGGACACCAATTTGTCAGTCATTAACTACCTTCGAGTAATCGTACAAATATAAATTATCATGCACTCCCGCATGCTTTTGTGGACCAACCATTGACACAAATACTTGCAAACATAACGCCACATTTTATGTAAATCCATTCTTAACGAACTTGGAACTTGAAAGATTTCGTTCAACGAAAATTTATTGTTTCTTAAGTGCCACAAAAAGCAATAAAAGCGTCGAAACAGGGCAAAGTTGCATTCGAATGAACTGTAGAAATAAAACAAACTGTGAAGTGAATTGCTTTAACGGGAGCAAAAAATAGTTGGGAATTAGTAACTGGGCTTGCTTGTTCATGCTGGCATTAGAATCATTAAATTTGCATTTGAAATGGATACTTGCGAGTTATCCGCGACGAGGTGTGAATACGCCTTTTGAGCATTTTAAAACCCAAAATCTGGCTAAGCTGCAATTTCCAGCCCAAAAGCCAATTGTTGTAGCAACCAGTTCGAATGCAATTAAATTGCTTAGCATGACTAACTGGGGCAACAACAGGGGTTTGTAATTGAAGAATTCACTTGAGATTAAAATGAAACGATAATCACTTGAGTATTGAGTGGAGTTGTTGTAAAAATGTTTAAGGGGGTATTCTAGTCTAGAAATCAAATTTTGGGCAGTTTTTTGAATTTTATTAAAAAAAAAAAAAAAAAAATTTACTATACATTTTTTATGGTGTTTTTATTGATATCTTAAGAATACAGAAAAACAATTTTACAAAAAAATATTAAAAATTAATGTAATTAGAGGGGGGGAGAGACAGGTGTAAAAAAATGGCGCACCCTGGTGACGTTGATCCCGACTCTCCTGGTGGTCTGAAAAAAAAATCAAAAGAAATTCTTAATCAGTAAAAATGCTGTTATAGTCCCTACTGCAGGGAACATGAAATTTTTTTTTTTTAAATGGCGACTGGCTGAAAATAAAAATAATGTAGAGCTGGTAGAAACTATAAAATATTATATAAAGAAGGTTCACACAAAATTTCAAGTAAATCGATTGTATAGAACTTGAGATAATGCCGGTACCGTGTGGAAAAAAGTAGTTTCGAGAAAAACGCGTTTAAAAAAGTGAGTCCAAACCGGGCTAGGTACTGTGTCACTAAAGTAACTGTAGCTCTAAAAATAATTTTAATTTTTAAAAATCCTTTGAAGGATATGTTCTTAAGGGTCTAAACTTTAAATATATGAAAAAAAATCGAATTTTTCAAAACTCTAGTGTAGAATACCCCTTTAGTCTATATTTTAATAGATAATAATAGGAAAATGAGTAAGTGAGCAAACAATTTTAAACATTGTAAGTATGTAGAAATTAGCATAACTCCATAAATATTCCGAAAAAATATTGAATGTAATCCGAATCGACTGAATCAGTTTTGAAGATGTAGTTTTATCGAAAGCAGAAGAAATGCTTTTTAGTGTGAAATTTAGCAAGATATCTGAAAATTTAAATTAACTTAGACTTTCAAGTAGCGAATACAGATGAAATTTTGGAAATATAATTAAGTTCCTCTTAATAAAAAATAATTTTATTTAGAGTTTCTATATTCGCAATAAAAGAAAAGTACTTTCCTATACACATTAAGTTCTTTTAAAAAGCCTTATTAAGGATAGGCTCATCAGATTTTGGAATACAGGCTACCGTATATCAGTATCAGTAATTTTAGAATTGTGGGCCAAAATAAAATTAGTCTCATCTTTCCTTTGGAATTAAAACAAATATTTTTTTTTTAATTTCAATTCACGCATTCACAAAATTTTTTTTGGTGTGGCAGCATTCGCTGCATTTTTTTGGTATTAAATTATAAAACAATACGACTTGGAAATTTAATTCAAAATTCAAAAGATTCTTGTCCACTGCTTACTCTCAAAAAATTTTAATTAAAATAAAGAAAGCTCCAGCAAACGCCAGTTAAAAAGAATAGAGCATTTTTCGTTTTTTTTTTTAAATTATTAAATAATTTCATTTTACTAAGCTTTGAAAATGGTTCCTGACAAAATTGTAAAGACGAATTTTTAACTGCACAAAACTGAAACCATGTGCATCCTTATAGTCCTTCCTTATATATAAGAGTGTTTGCAATAATCATTTATATTTTATTCATGCTCTCAATGCTATCATTGCGTAAGAACCCCGAGGAGCGGAATAAGTGGTGCATTCCGAGAGCATAAAAAACACTCCCTAATTAATGTTTAGAGATTGTTGCCAGATGAAGGATTACTGATTGTATAGTTTCTAGAACTATTACGAGATGTCTGCGAATGTAGGAAGAATGCAGAAACGAACATTTTGTTGCAGGTTTTGAATTATGTAAATGTGGAAATTACAAACGTTTATGAGATGCTTGTGCACCTCAAGATTTCATTGATTGCTTCTTAATTTGTACATTATAAGAAAACATGTTAGTCTAGAAGCATGAATTTTAGGTAATTTTTAAAGTGTCGTAAAAATTACATAAAAACTAAAAAAAGGAAAAAATTTCAAAAATTTCAAAAATTATGAGCTGACGAAGTGGGGGGTCTCTAAAAATTGCCAACCATGCCCATGATTTCAACCCTCCTACTTATCTGAAACCAAAAAAAAAAAAACAAAAGATTATTAATCTAGAATAATGTCGCAATGGTCGGAACTACGGAAAAGTGGGAAACATTTTTTTTCACAAAATGGCGACTGCCTAAAAAAAAATTTTTTTGTATCACTTTTTCTGACAATCTCGAATTTTTTTTAAATAATAAAATTAAAGGTTTTTGGATGAGGCTAGTTCTAATCATAGACAAGCCTATAAAGAAGACTCTATAAAAATTTCAAGTAAATCGGTCTAGTAGAACCTGAGAAATCGTGGGTATCGTTCCGAAAAAGTCAATTTTGAAAAAAACGTGTTTAAAGTTTCGCGTTCCGGCCAAAACCAGTTTGGATGCCGGGTAAGAAAAATGCCTATATCTCCGAAAATAATTTGAATTTTGAAAAATCCTCTTTTACACATATTCTTGAATAGTTAAACTTTGAAATTATAAAAATAATCGTTTTTTTTAGATTTCTAGACTATAATACGCCCTTAATTATATTTCAGAATCTTTGAATCTCAACCAGCTGACGGAGTTTTTATTAAAAATGTTCCATCAAAAAAGGTCTCGAAATCCTTATTGGACTTTGCGCCATATTTCTTCGATAAGTGGAGATACCCACTGATAAACTTCTTCCTCATAAGGGGATACAAATGAGCAATGAATTTCCCATTCTGAAATATTCCTTCTTCATGCAATTTCAATAACCTATACTTTTTGTAAGGTTTAGCCTCTCATTGGAAATTTTCGCTTAAATCACCACCGCTTTTATTTTTTCTTGAAAACACTTTTTTAACCGAAACTCTTAAGACTATATACCATAGAATTAAGGACTAGAGGACTTTATTATTTTAAACTTACATTTACCATAAAGTACCTTTAAACTTTTTAATATTATAAAAATTATGGACACAGTTACATTCTACATTCCGTCATTTTACTTTTTTTCGTTAATTAATTGCTTTACTGCATTAGAACCAAATGCAACAACAAAAAAACAATCATAGTACATAAATTGGTTACTTTAATCGCAGGCCAGAAGTTTTTACCACAGATGAATAAAATTTGTATGAATCAAAATGTATGAAAAAACAGAACGAATTCCCTAAGCAACACCTGAACGCACCGAAAATGGTGCGTCACTAATTATTCAGCTCATTTACGTGAAATTGTTGAAATTTAGAGAATCTGAAGAATTTCCTCAGCACTGCCAGTCAGCAAACAACTCGCTTTAATGCCATAAAAAGCTGGCGGGGCTAAAGCCAAATGACCATAACTGAAATTAACACTTTCCGCCGCGACCAAAGAAGGCGCAGGCATGTCAAGGCTGGATTAGTTTTCTACCAATACGCTAAGGCATACATACCTTCCATATATGCAGCTCAAATTGCGATCCAACCCATATATTCTCACATGCAGACGCAAGCGCGCTGCCACGGCGACAATGTTTTTGATCAATTGCGAAGCTAAGCAACTTAAATAAATTTAATTGAGTCATAATTTAAAAGGAGATACTGAAGACGCGCTAAGCTGAGAGTAGGCATTGAGTAGAGAAGTGAGTACTGGATAGTTATGTCTTCAGACGGGCTGAAGCAAACTAAAACTCAGCGGAATAATAATAACTCAGTTAGTTGCATAAGTTAGTTTAGGTTAGATGTAATGTTTCAACGGATTCTGTCTTCATTTGGACTATTTTTAATCTCATATTGCAAATACAACTGTCTATGCTTGTGAGTGAGAAAATGTGTGTTTATCTGCAAAGTCAAAAACTGCGCCAGCACGTACGCAAGGGCCAATTGCCCGTTGGTATATCAGAATTTGCGACAAGCGGCACTACGTTATATCCCGATGTGAACGTACAACTTTTGCTACTCATGCATCCACTGTGAACTGACTTAGGTTACTTTTGTGATGATTTCGTGCTATCAACGCGGTATCATCTCTTTAATTTACAACCCTTTGGGCTTGCCGCTCATTAGACGAGGTGAGAAAAGTTATCTGCATATGCAGGTATAGCTATAGCTGTCGTGGAATGGCAAACATTTATGTATTTGATATAAAGAATTTTTTATTTCATAGCACACTTAACTAGAAAATTTTTCAAATTTGGATAAAAATAAACCGAAGCTTTTTTAGGTTTAATGTCTTTGTGTATGTACGCATACGCATTTAAAATTGTGCCCAAAAAATAAGGTGACATTTGAATTTAAACTGCGCGCGTCGAAGGATTTGGAGAATTATTTTTTTTTTAGGTTGGTAGTACTGTCAGTCACATTTATGTCAAATTTCTGTCAAAATATTCATTAGTGTTTGAGGTACGTGTCGTTTTGTGAGCTGCTAAAAGTGAGTTTTTCGGCTTTTGCGATGTCGAAATTTTGTTGAGCAAAGAATTTGCATTAAATTTTGTTTACGGAATCAATTTTCTGCTGCGGATACGTTGAAGATGGTGCAAAAAGCCTTTGGTGATGAGGCTATGTCTAAAAAAAATTTTTACAAGTGGTATATTGAGTTCCAAGAAGGGCCAAGAACGTGTCGAAGACGAAGAGCGGCCAGGGCGACCATCAACCTCAACCGACGAAGCTCACGTTCAACAAATCAAAGATTTGGTGTGGAAAAACCGTCGAATAACAATTAGGGACCTCGCTGATGAAGTTGGCATATCGAAAGGCTCAGCCAATACCATTTTGAAGGATGTTTTGGGCCTCAAGCGCGTCAAATCTCGACTGGTACCGAAAACATTAAATTATTTGGAAAAAAGGCGTCGAGTTGAAGTGTGTTAAACGATGCTTTCCGACTACCAGGGTATTATAAAATGCATTATAACTGGCGATGAGATTTGGATCTATGTTTATGACCCCGAAATAACCGATCAGTCGAGCGAATATCGTGCCAAAAGAGAGCCGAGACCAAAATAATCGCGCCAAAGTTGCTCAAAAATCAAGGTCATGTTGACTGTTTTCTTCGATTATCGTGGTGTTGTGCATTATGAATTCCTTCCAACCGGTCCAACAGTCAACAAGGAATATTATTTGAACGTTATGCGTCGTTTGCGTAACGCTATTCGCCTAAAAAGGCCGGAATTGTGGAAAGACAATTCTTGGTTTTTACACCACGATAATGCACCATCCCATACTGCCCTCGTAATTCGTGATCATTTCGCCAAAAACTCAACCCATATCATTCCGCAACCACCGTATTCACCTGATCAGGCGCTGTGCGACTTCTGGCTCTTCACCAAGCTCAAAAGACCGCTCCGGGGACACCGTTTTTATACGATAGAGGAGATTCAAGCCGCAGCGAAGACGGAACTGAAGGCCATTCCGGAAAGTGACTACAACCAGTGTTTTGAAGATTGGAAAATCCGTTGGCATATGTGCATTGCATCGGGAGGGTATTACGTTGAAGAGGTAAAAATTGATTTGGAAGAATAAATAAAGAATTTTCAAAATAAATACAATGCCACCTTATTTTTTGGTTACAGAGTATATTCGAATATGCCAAATAAACCAGTAAAAATATGTATAATTATGACTGTGCTTGAACACAGGTAATGCACACACAGCCACGTGCGTCGACTCACAGTAAACGCTAATAAACTTAGTTCTGTATAAAAAATCCATGTGCACGTTGACATTGTCAATAATGCGGTGCGCCAATAAATTCCAGGGGAATAGCCAGTCAGGCGACCGTACAGATAGAAAACTGAAAGAAAAAACCATTGCACATGAAATTATGTCATACGCATGCGCACACTTACTCATTTTGCACTCACCATACAGCTGCACAGGCCGCTGATAATATGTATAAATGCTTGGCTACATTTGATTCTTAAGCTAGCTGATGTCGTGCGAAGTACAACAAACACAACGTACCCAAGTGCCTTCGCACCGCCGGCAATGCACATTTGGCTCCAATATGCACGCACTCTTGTCGGCGCGGAATAGAAGCTCAGCGCTGAAAGGCTTGGCGCTCGGTGAAGCCGAAGTAAAAGTTTTTCCTTGGTTTGTATATATTTATTGTCACTTTTTAACGTAGTTAACCCACTGTATAGCGTTAAAAATTAAATCAAAATAATTGAACGTTTTCGCTAATAGAAGAATTAATGAGTATACATATTTGCAATCTTTAGGGGAATTTGAAAAATGCAAAGCTTTAAACATCAAAAGAATTTGATTTTCTTCTGTTGTTTTGATAGTGTTGAAAAATGCGATGCAAAAACTATACTTTAAAGCTCAAGATATTTACAATAAAAGCTAACATTTAACCAGAATTCCAATTTGGAATTTAAAAATGTTTAGATTTAAAAGACCTAAGCCATATTTATATTATTTTACCGTAAAAATAGATATAAATTTTGATAAAAGCTAAAGTTTTCGAAACGTTTTTGAAAATATTGGCTTTCCATACAATAAATAACATGTTGTTCTTTTCAAAATTTATAATGTATTTAACTCGAATAAACCATTCACATACTCACAAACCATTCCATTACTCAAAAGATGTAACTCAAATTTCGATAGCCCCCTTTTTCGACTAACGACGCGAAAACTGGTCTGTTGTATGGTCAGGCGCTCCGTTCGGTTGCATGATTGTCTGTATGTAAATGCATATTTAGGCGCTGTCAATCAGTTCGTCATTTAGTTGCTGCTCAATTATGTTGGTGTTTTCATTGTTGTTGGCGCTCAATTTTCATGCAAACAAATTCGTCTATTAAATTTCATGTTTTTCATGTTGCTGCCACTTAACAAGCAACAAGCCGAGAAGTGAATATAGTTGCAAATACAATAACAATGAAAAGTGATATTTACAATATTAAAGTGTTAATTTACTTGTTTTTGTGTCCACCAACTAGTTTTACAGAAGCGGCAATACAAGAAATGTTTAGGGTACACAAAGTAATTAGCCATACAGTTACTTGTTGTAGCAACTTGATGTTTTCCTACATGTAAATTTGTTAGAATGATTTTTAGTTTGGTTTTTGTTTGTTAATCGTCAATATTATAGAAACAATAGTATTAATTCCGTTGACAAATTTAAGTTAGATTAATATATTCAAAAAAAAAAACTATGCTTTTAGTTAATAGCTTTTGAATGTGTGCTTTAAAATAACCACTGGTTAATCTTATTTTGCTTTAAAGCTGTTGAAGTTGAGGAATATCTGACGGTAATATTTTACATAACTCTTTTGCTTTTCTTATTATATAATTAGAATGCAAATACAATTTTATAGGACTTCAGTTCAAATATTTAAGTCACATTTATCGTGAGCTTGAGCTGAGTTAGTGATTCCATTATAAATTCCTCGTAGTAGTCAAATGCGAATGCGGTGTGAACTGAAGAGCATATAATTTGATGACGTGTTCCGGTCTAAATATCATCAAACTAGAAACGGGTCGAAATGCAAAGGCCTAATGGCACAAGGTTAGCTTTCCATCAGATGTCGGGATTTTAGCCTGAATTGAGCAGTGCACAGGTGTTCATGTGATGACGCTTAAAATCTTGCCGGATATTAGTTTCCAAATTTTACGATCTGTAAAAAAAATTAGTTTTTACAAAGCAATATATTTTCAATTAGCAAGAAATTTAATAAATAATATGAACAATTCTGTAATAATAAATTAATTATCACCAATTCGATATGCCTAAATTTGTGGTAGCAATTTACAAATTACATCTGGATAAAAAATTTACTGCAACAAATTATCAGCAGAAAAGATTTAACCCATTAAACGCGAAAGCTAAATAGCAAAGATAGAGGAACCAAACTTTGTGTGGATACTACAAGGGTTGATATGTACACAAAACTACAAACAAAAGTTTCGACCCCTATCCGGGGGGGTCTGCACGACCCGTGACATATATGTAACGCTCGCGGGTTTCTGTTATGTAATACAATGTTTGATACTAACATGTAAATAAACACTTCCATTGGATTTAATTCATCAATTTTATTATTTTAATTATAAAGTTTACAAAAAGAAAACGAAACAAGTACAAACGTATGAGAATTCATAAATTTTTGGTTGAGAAAGAAAACTCAAACTGGTCTAAAGTGAAAGTTATAGAAACAATCCACACACAAACCTACGTCACACTTTACACATTTGGTGTTTATTGATCGCTGGCAGTTGTTTCCAGCACAGCGTCTCCTGGTAGGATTTCTAACTATGAAATGGCCAATTAGGTCATATCTAGCATCAAGCTCAATTTGCGAATCCGGACGTCTAAATCCCCATGGTCCTCGGACTTGTCCATAAGTACGACAAAAGTGATTAGCAATGGTTCTTCTAAACTGTAGCTGGGTTAGCCCGTGTCCGCCTTTTCTATGTAAGAGCCAAGCATTTTGAATGGAGACATCAACCAACCAGGTAAAAATTGAGAACCACCACTTCTTCCCTCTAGCTCCAATCCTGTAAGCGTTAACGTTTTGGTCCATACGGTCTGTTCCGCCCATATTCTTATTATACATTGCGATAGCATTAGGGACTTGAACCTGAATTCGAGCATGTTCTGCCCTAGAGTATCTTCCAGCTGTCCCTACCGGTGTCTTTCCAAATAAAGTTGATGCAACGGAAACTACTGCATTGTCTACCCATTTCGTGACTGTAATATCGCATTCAGAAATCCGGGAACTAGCCATATAACCACGTTCCTTTTTTTTCAACTTATCCTTCAGTGGCAAAGGTCAAGAGATTGGTATTGAATTTTGCCGAATTGTTCCAGTTCCCTCATATCCCATTTTTTTTAATCCAACCAAAACAGGTATTGAAGTGAATAGATTATCGAAAAAGAATTGAAATGGAAGTGGCTTCCACGTTTCATCGAATTCATCGATCATTGAAAACAACGGAGCAGCGTTCTTTCCATAGTTTGCAGCGTACTCTTCGTTCGTCCTAGGGTTTTTTCCTGATACATCTCGAAGTTTAGAAGATAACCGGAAGGCGTATTTAGACACCACATTTTATAACCAAATCTCAACGGTTTGCCTCTAATAAATTGTTTACAACCGTGCCTGCCGTAGTATTCCACCATTGATTCATCGTACGACAAATTCCGCTCTGGATGAAAATTTTTTGCAAAATTCGCTTTCAAAGCATCAGTTAGGGGTCTCAATTTCCATATTTTATCCGATAAATCTGTCTTTCCGGGGTCAATAAAGTGTAGATTTGCAAAAATAGTTCGAAAACGATCACGCCTCATCGAGTCAATAATCACAAGATTTTGAAGATCTTTGTCAACGCTCCAATATGCTTCTTTGTTTGGAGAATAGGTATATCCACTTATTATCAGAATTCCTAAAAATACTTTCATTTCTCCAACTGTAATATTTGGGTTCCCATTATTATTTAAGAGCGAATATCTGTTTGACTCGTCACACAGCATTTGCAATAATTCATCATCAAAAAACTTTTGGAATTGCTCATATGGCTCTAGGTTGCTGCAGTCACTGTAATTACCCTCAGGGAAAATTGGAGATCTAGGTTCGATATTATCATCGACCCACGTAAAGGATGGTTTGGCTCTCTTAGCCTTACTATGTGACTGACCTGCAGTTATCTTACGACGACGAGAATTGGTTTGTTCCCTGGGCTTCTGAGTTGAACGCGATGTACTCGGCTTTTCGGATGCTTGCACAGAAGCAAATGATTCCTCCAAAAGGTTTACTTCTAACTCTGAGATAGAATGATTCAAGCAGTCTAAAATTTCAGCGTCCATATCAAAGTCGGGGTTCTCTTCAAAGTCGGTATTTTTTCTTGTAACAATTTCACAATCCTCGACAAGCTGTGTATGTGACAAGTTTTCCAAAGTACCGCCGTCTTCATCTGCCGAATCATCACCTGAAAGAGCACCCGCGTCAGGAGCCTCTATATATATAGCTTCCACTTCTTCTTCTTCATTATTTGTCAATTCGTCTAAAACTGCGCAAACTTCTTCAACAGTTAGTTTTGCCCTAATAATGGAAGAACACGCACATAAATATGTATATTATACATAGTTATACAATTCATAAGGTGAACCCGCGAACGTGACATATATGTCACAGCTACACAAGACGAAAAAAAAAAACCTACAAATACAGTCATTTTCAATTTTTTTTTCTATTAGCATAAAATTTCAAACACTATCAAAATATACAAAACACTCTTTTCACATAAATCGGTGACACTTTATTAAAAATCGCACTTACCGACAACGTGTTCCCATTTCGACAGTTTTTTTAGGTGTATGAAATCGGCTTCGTGTTCACTGCGCTACTAATTTTGCTACACTAAACGGAAAGGGCAAAATATAGCGCACACTTATTCTTTGATTTGTTCACTTCAATTCTAATTTGTAATTGGGAACATTTGAAATTGCATTTCGAAAAAGTCGTTGATTTATGTGAAAGATCGGAGCGTTACATATATGTAACACTAGCGTTTAATGGGTTAAGCAAATTGCCGCAACAATATAACTGTTAACGGCATACAAGCAAACAAACACACACACATAAATATCATTTCGGTATCTATTTGAAGGCAAACGAATTTATATTAATTTAGATAGACTCAGATGAGCGATACGCATATATTTGGAGTCAATAAAACCAAGCCAATTCAATTAAAAACAATAATTTTTATTTATTACCGCGCTTTGTTGCCAATTAGGAAATAGTTAAAATTACAGTTGTAGTAAAAATGCATTGCAAATTGTTAGATGTATTTACATCGCTTTTCTTTCATCGCGCCCACCAACATAGCGCCAATTATGGCTGCGACCACCCTATTTTCAACGACTTCAACAATGCGAACACTCCACTGAGATAGGATAGGAGATATCAACGCAAAACTCCCACGAAAAGCCTACGGCCGCCCGATAAGGCTGACAAATTCATGTAGCACACACACATGAAGCTTTAATGTGATTTTTTGTGGGCTGCCAAAAATTTTGGCACATAACTTGCAATGCTGCCACCAAATTTGTTATATTTTCATGTCAATAAATTTTAAAAATATAATAAAAAGTATGTTGTTTTTGTGTCAGCGAGTTAACCTTTCCAAATGCGGACATAAAATGGTTCGGTATGTGATTTTTATACTTCTGTATAGAGATATACTATACAATTGCATGAGTGTGTCAAGCGCATGAAAATGAAGTTTTAAGTGTACCCACATGAGCTGACAGCGCGCGATTGCATTTTGTCGCAAATGGCTAATTGTTCCGTACTCGGAAAAATTCAATGCTTACATTGTTGTTGTTGTACAGAAATGTTTGAAATAATTTGTCAGATCAAAGTGACTACTTTGCTATGAATTTTTGGTGCATTGCTGAAATGTTTGCAATAGATTGCAGTTCATTTATAAAAGTACAGTTACGTGCAAAATTAAGCCGGAAGATATGATAAAATATTAATTAATACTTGACAAAACACTTAAGTTCCCGCCCACCATAATAAAAAATACAGGACCCCGGATAACCCGAGAATGTTTTCGAACACTTCGTTTTTTATAATCAAGCCAAAACAGATTGTTATTGAGTTTAGAGGGAAAATTTAATGTCGTCTTAGAACGGGATCCAGGAAATACCGAGAATAATTAAAAATTTACTAAAAAACGTATCATTTCTTATTAATAACAAGAAAAAACGTTAACTTCGGTTGCACCGAAGCTAAATAACCTTCACAGGTGCATTTCTGTTAGTAAGTATGTGTTCAGTTTGGAAGCTATAGCAATCCGTTCTGAACAATTTTTTTGAAGATTATATTGTTGGCTTAAAAAATAATCTCTACCAAATTTCGTGAATATATCTGGTCAAATGTGAATGTTTTCCATACAAGCATTTGATTCCGATCGTTCAGTTTGTATGGCAGCTATATGTTATAGTGGTCCGATATCGGCCATTCCGACAAATGAGTAGCCTCTTGAAGAGAAAATGACGTTTGCAAAATTTCAAAACGATATCTTAAAAACTGAGGGACTCAGCTCGACATACTGATCATTTATATATATACTTTATAGGGTCTCCGACGCTTCCTTCTGGGTGTTACAAACTTAGTGACAAACTTAATATACCCTGTTCAGGGTATAAAAAGTAGAATTCTTGCAAGAGAAAACAATTTGATGTCGACGATTTCCGCAAATATCGATAATACGATTTATTTTAGCCGAAATGCATTTTGATATTTTTATAATCTCGTTTTTTTTTAGATTTTTGTTACAACTGGGTCCAAAAATCAAACAACTTGCCAGCAATTTAGGTGAAACAGTACAGCAAAATACAGTCGAGTGCTTTCATCTGATAATAGGTTTTCGTAAACCTCACCGTGCTGAACCTACACATATGCACTTTTTTGTTTCAACAAATTTTTTTTGCAAGCGCTGCAGATGCCAGAACAAAGAAAACAAAACTGAAAAAAGTTCTATTGACTAAACGTTTTTCATTCTGCAAAGCGGAAATTCAACTTGTTCTTTATTTTCGAACCAATGCAATCAACAACTAACTAAGCAATCTGACTGGAAAATAATGGGCAACGCTTGGGTGGTACGGCAAATCAATTGTGGCTTTTGCGGCACAAATAATTGAAACAAACGAGCTTCGTTTGCAATCAGAGACCAAATCACATATGCTCAGCACATATTTATGCAGATTTATTCACAGTGTTTGCAAATAACTGCAGTAATAGATTTGTATAATTGCTTATGAGTCAGCTGGCATTGCAATGCAAAGCATACGCGATTATCTGGAGCTCAGAAACTGAGACAAATAAGTTCGCTTAATTGGTAGTAAAGCGATTGAGGTATTTTTGATATAATACTATCTAATGTATAATACCATCTAATACCATAAGAAATTCTTTAGAAAAAATGCAAGCTTATACGTTGGCTTTATATATTAAATGCTTAATTTTACATAAAACATTTTACCTGTGTTTGGGTTATACGAGGTGTGTTCAAAAGTATCGCAAATTTTGTGTTTTTTCAAAAATTATTTATTTATTCATGAATATCTATTTTGTCCCCTTCAAAGTAATCCCCATGAGATATTATACACTTGTACCAACGGTTTTTCCAATCTTCAAAGCACTTCAAAAAATCATTTTTTTTTTATCTTCTTCAGCTCCTCCTTCGATGCCGTCATTTCATGGGCCTCTTCAGTTTAGGGAACAAGTAAAAGTCACAGGGGGCCAGATCTGGGGAATACGGTGGCTGCGGCATCATTAGTGTGTTGTTAGGCGTTATCGTGGTGCCAAAGCCAATTTTTGTTCTTCCACAAATCCGGGCGTTTCTGGCGGATTGCTTCGCGCAAATTACGCATAACTTGCAGGTAATATTCCTTATTGACCGTTCTTCCCTGTGGCATGAACTCATTATACACCACGCGCCTGCAATCGGAGAAAACTGTCAGTTACGATTCGCGATACTTTTCGAACACACCTCGTTTGTAGCGATTTTTAAATTATAGTAAAGTAGAATTGTTTTAAAAGCAAATAGTATATAATGTTTTTTAAACATACCCAGGAGAAGAAATATTGTTGTGTAATTTTCTTAGACGTTCAGCAGGCATTTGACATTGGCTCCTGGGAGACGACGCACGAAGACTGCAAAAAATACATCCTCTAAACCTGTCATTTAGATCGTAAGAAGTGTATCAGTATTTAACACAAAGATCATGATTTGTTTTACGTAATGTGTTAAAAATATTATTTACTAAACAAACTTACTTAAAGGCCAAATTGCATTTAATGCATCAACGTGAATAAAAGCAGTCATTTAAATTTACTTATTGGCTTACAACAAGTTTTAAATTAAGATATACTATATTAATAAAAAAGTCCAAGCCAATAACATATAATGTTCTTTAAACAAAACGTGTGTGAGGTTTTTTCAACCATGGTCCTCACTACTGGGCTATGAAACATTTTGCAGGAGACTGAACGTCTAACGAGTCAACTGCTGGATACTTTACATACCAATATTGATCGTTGTTAGCAAAAACAAGATGTAAACAAAATCCTGACATGCCTCACCCAAATACCTTACTACAAAGAGATACGCAAACAATTGTACAGGTTACACACAAAATATATATTCACATATTTGTATGTATATATGAAACTAAAAATATATGAATATTTGAAGACAAATTTTACAGTAATTGACATCTTAATACATTCTGTGAAGAAAGTACAGGGAATTTATAAATAAAACGAAAATTTTTCAATCATCAATACTCACACAAAATTCATTTATTCATAAAAAAATTTTATTTCTTCAGCGTACTTCCTTTGGACTATTTTTCTGAAATAAAAAGCAATTTGAAACCTTTGGGACTTGTAAATTAGAAACTAATAAATAGCGAAGAACGCTCCTTCAAATATATTTTATTTTTTTTTTTAACTTAATCTAATGGATTCTGTATGCTTTAATTAATTAAGGCTTTAATAAAGTTGCAAGTAAAGAAATAACCATAATCTCCAGCATTTTACCAACAATATTAGTAACCAGTAAAGTGGCACAAAAATTATAATTACTGAACTTTACACTTGATTCTCTTTTAAAAGAAGTTGTAGATATATTTTATTAACCCGGCGTCTTTGTGGCTACTAAATAGAACTTGTCCGTTGTGGCCGGGTGTCTTTTACCCGTGGACATTGCTGAACACTGAATCTATGTAATGTCAATACTACAGGGTAGGCCATTTAAAGTTGACCCATCTGGCAACGCTGTAACTTTTAACAGCGCTGACAAATCGGCTAATGTCATACCGCGTTAGAAGCGTCATTCGAAGACAATTTATACCATGGAACAGTACACTCCAAAAGAACGCGCTGAAATTGTTCAGCTTTATATTCAAAATAACTTTTCAATTGTGTTAACTCAACGTGCGTTTCGCAAAAAAAATAAAGTGAAAAGTGCTCCAGTTAAGAACACAATTAAGTCTTTATACGCAAAATTTGTGAACACCGGTAATCTCAGTAATACCAGTCATGCATCCAGACAACGCACAAGACGTTCTGATGAAAATATCGAAGCTGTACGAGCCAGTATTGAGGAGACTCCATCGACATCGAGTTATCGCCGCTCTCAGGAATTAGACATCTCTCGCACCACTCTCCGACGCATAATTCATAAAGATTTGAAGATGTTTCCATATAAAATTCAAATGGCACAAAAACTAAACCCAGCTGATTATCCGCGACGCCTTAATTTTGGCAAATGGGCAAATGGGTCAACTTTAAATGGCCTACCCTGTAGTATGCTACATAAAGTAATTGGCTAATAATACACATTACTTATAATAATTAAACATTAAACAAAAAAAAAACTATTTATTCTGAGATCAATCAATTTTAAAATCGCTCGGGTATCAGATACCCGGCAACAATGACGCCGGGTTAAACAAGAATACTTAGAATACTCGGCCCGAATGGAGACAGAGTATTTATTTTATCTTACTGACCAAATTTACAGTTTTATATTTATTCACTACGTACGTACTATATACATACTTATGTGTTGTATTTATGTTTCACTAAATATCATGCTGATTTTGATCCTTCTCATCTCCTCTGATTTATTCGCATAACTTCAAATGTAAACTTGACATTTTTAGAAGACAAATCAGAGATAAGCATATAAGGGAGCAGTTGCATTTATGTACGCTACGCTATGCTATGCCATGCTCATTTTACGCACGTCCACCGCACGTTAAAGTTTTCGACAGTAAAAGCAACGACAGCACGACCACGTCAAAAGACAATAAGAGCTGCATTTAATAAATTCCATTCAGCAGATGCCATGTAGCAACAGATCAGAAAGGAGGCAGAGAGGGAAATAAAACATAGCTGAATTGATGAATGCCTTCTATATGCTCAATAACTCAAACAGATGCTTATAGTAGAAGTATGATTTTATTATAGTGAAGGCATTCTTTATGAGTTACATATGGCGAGCGAAATGTCAATGTATGGTGATGCTGAATTTGCGTTTTTTGCTTCAATTGTTGGATGACGCTGTAGCGACAAGAAAAAGTAGTCGAGCAAAATAATTGACAGAAAATTCAAAATGCAAATGTGCGTTCTGTTTACAAAGTGGCACATTATTGTTGTTTTTCTTGCTGTTAATCGATAAGGAGTTGAAGTTTTGTCATCTTTGTCCAAATGTAAATCATAATTCTTAGTTATCCCGCTCTGCCCTAAATTTAAGTTCGTTGCTTAAGTCTTTTGATGTGAGAGGTCACTAGGTTATAAAAAAATATTGTATTTTTTTTTTTATTTTATTTTATAAAAGTTTCTTCTTCTTCTTTACTGGCGTAGGCACCGCTTACGCGATTATAGCCGAGTCAACAACAGCGCGCCAGTCGTTTCTTCTCTTCGCTACTTGGCGCCAATTGGATATTCCAAGCGAAGCCAGGTCCTTCTCCACTTGGTCCTTCCAACGGAGTGGAGGTCTTCCTCTTCCTCTGCTTCCCGCAGCGGGTACTGCGTCGAATACTTTCAGAGCTGGAGTGTTTTCATTCATCCGGACAACATGACCTAGCCAGCGTAGCCGCTGTCTTTTAATTCGCTGAACTATGTCAATGTCGTCGTATATCTCGTACAGCTTATCGTTCCATCGAATGCGATATTCGCCGTGGCCAACGCGCAAAGGACCATAAATCTTTCGCAGAACTTTTCTCTCGAAAACTCTTAAGGTCGACTCATCGGTTGTTGTCATCGTCCAAGCCTCTGCACCATATAGCAGGACGGGAATTATGAGCGACTTATGGAGTTTGGCTTTTGTTCGTCGAGAGAGGACTTTACTTTTCAATTGCCTACTCAGTCCAAAGTAGCACCTGTTGGCAAGAGTAATCCTGCGTTGGATTTCAAGGCTGACATTGTTGGTGGTGTTTACGCTGGTTCCAAGATAGACGAAATTATCTACAACTTCAAAGTTATGACTGTCAACAGTGACGTGAGTGCCAAGTCGCGAGTGCGACGACTGTTTGTTTGATGACAGGAGATATTTCGTCTTGCCCTCGCTCACTGCCAGACCCATTTCTTTTACTTCCTTATCCAGTCTGGAGAAAGCAGAACTAACGGCGCGGGTGTTGAGGCCGATGATATCAATATCATCGGCATACGCCAGCAGTTGTACACTCTTATAGAAGATGGTACCTTCTCTGTTGAGTTCTGCAGCTCGAACTATTTTCTCCAGAAGCAGGTTGAAAAAGTCGCACGATAGGGAGTCGCCTTGTCTGAAACCTCGTTTGGTATCGAACGGCTCGGAGAGGTCCTTCCCGATCCTGACGGAGCTTTGAGTGTTGCTCAGCGTCAGTTTACACAGCCGTATTAGTTTTGCGGGGATACCAAATTCAGACATCGCGGCATAAAGGCAGCTCCTTTTCGTGCTGTCGAAAGCAGCTTTGAAATCGACGATTCTCTTTTCACGGGTCTTTTCCAAGATTTGGCGCATGGTGAATATCTGGTCGGTTGTTGATTTACCAGGTCTAAAGCCACACTGATAAGGTCCAATCAGTTTGTTGACGGTGGGCTTTAATCTTTCACACAATACGCTCGACAGAACCTTATATGCGATGTTGAGGAGGCTAATCCCACGGTAGTTGGCGCAGATTGTGGGGTCTCCTTTTTTATGGATTGGGCACAGCACACTTAAATTCCAATCGTTGGGCATGCTTTCGTCCGACCATATTTTACAAAGAAGCTGATGCATGCTCCTTACCAGTTCTTCGCCGCCGTGTTTGAATAGCTCGGCTGGCAATCCGTCGGCCCCTGCCGCTTTGTTGTTCTTCAGGCGGGCAATTGCTATTCGAACCTCTTCATGGTCGGGCAATGGAACGTCTGCTCCATCGTCATCGATTGGGGAATCGGGTTCGCCTTCTCCTGGCGTTGTACGTTCACTGCCATTCAGCAGGCTGGAGAAGTGTTCCCTCCATAATTTAAGTATGCTTTGGGCATCGGTGACTAGATCACCTTTGGGGGTTCTACAAGAGTATGCTCCGGTCTTGAAACCTTCTGTAAGCCGCCGCATCTTTTCGTAGAATTTTCGAGCATTACCCCTGTCGGCCAGCTTATCAAGCTCTTCGTACTCACGCATTTCGGCCTCTTTCTTTTTTTGTCTACAAATGCGTCTTGCTTCCCTCTTCAACTCTCGGTATCTATCCCATCCCGCACGTGTTGTGGTCGATCGTAACGTTGCGAGGTAGGCAGTCTGTTTATGTTTTATAAAAGTTTACATAACAATAAAATTATTATATAAACTAAAGATAACGCAGCGCTGGCATCGGAGGCTTTCGGCCGGTTACAAAAGAAAATTTTAATATTTTACTTCCTAATAGAAACCAAAACTGTCGGACAAGAAAATTTAGCACCAAATCATAAAACTCAAACAGATTTTAGCTTGATCTCTAAGTCTATTTCAACCACCCATTTCTCCACCTTTGCAAACGCCTGTATGTGAGTTTACAGTTTTAGTGACTGATCTGATTTGCATATCAAAATGTTTAATCGAGGCAATGAATTAACCAATCTTACCAGAACAAAGTTTATTTCACTGCGCTGCAACTCCAAGCAGACAGGCTCTTTACGCCGGTGTGTGTATGTATGTCTGCTGCGATTTCCATAAAATGATAAACGTTTGAAAAAGTGGTAATAATGGTGCTTGGGAGTATGGCGTCTAGACACGCGATATGTAAATTTTATTTGCAATTCGCGTGTTGAATCATTAGAAATTGTCAACGTGCCGCAAACAGTTGTGTACATATGTGTATGTACTTCAAAAAATGCCCACATAAGCAAGCATGTACATATATATTATATTTTTATGTCTTGTCACTTGCCGCATGTTGAAGGTGGTTCATGAGTGGCAAGAAGGTAGTAGATATACAAAAGCGTGAAATGAACAAGTGTCCAAACACATACGAAGACTTTAAGTAGTCAACGCAATAAAAAGAAACTTAACTACGCAACATAAAAATAAATATACTCGTAGTTTTAATTATTTTAGTTTCAATACAGTTTCAACGGGAAATTTCGAGTAGCCTACAAACTAAGTAAACCACAGTTCTTCTATGGAATTTCGTTTTTAAGGTATATTTATTAGTTATAAGCACTTAATTATATGCAACAGTTGGGCTTTGCAGAAACAAAAAAATGTTGCACATGAGTTTATAATTTTAACTCTAAAACTGTTGTGGTCACCCGAGAATTTTATTTTAAAGAAAATAAAAATCTAAGATAATTTGCCTTATTTTCGATACGTGTTGCGACTAATTAAATGCTTTGACTTCTTCTCCTTATTATCCTTGACTAGTCGAAAATTGATATGGCTAAGTGGAAGATCAATTTATAACTCACATACAAACAAACATATGCTATTGTTGTCCGAGATCGGTGGTTCCGAGAAATTAGTTTCTTGAAGAGTAGGGAATGTCAGCAAAATTTCAGAGCGATATCTTAAAAGCATACAGACGGACATGGCATTTATGTATATATTTTATAGTGTCATAAACTTCTTGGTAATGTGGAATTATAAAGTCCGAAATAATACTTCTTAAAATAGAAACAAAAAAGGCACATCTAACATCCCCAACAAAGTCGTCACAACACGAAAGTCTATTCTTTGATATCTTAACTACAGATCTTCATTCCAATGATTTAACAATGTAATCGAAGGACCACTAAAAGCCATAAACATATCAACACAAATTATAGTAAGCAGTTAGCAATAACAATAACCGTTATAGACTACAAATAAACATCACTGAAATCAGTTGATTGCAAAAGGGACACAAGTTTATATTTAGGTATGCTATAAATAGGTACCGACATGATTTTAGATGCGTCCACAGACCTTAGTCAGAAAACTACAAACTATTGACATTTTTATTTTTATGATAATTCGCACTTATTGCTAATCGAGGCAGTAAAAAGAAGTGCCAACTACATTAAAAAATCTTTTTTAGAAATACGCTTGGCCACACAACTTAAACAAAAGTGTTCGCATGTAAAGGCTTATTTGTGATTCGTCGTTGTTGACTTTTAATATCGGAATGTTGCGTTCCCCATTGAAATCGCCAACTGCCACAATGGCGTCGGTGACTCGACAGCTACAAGGCAGCTAGTTTCAAATTACATACAAGCAAATGCAGCGTTCTATATACACTCATTATTTTATACTCAACGTCATATTCCAATAAATAAGTTCAACATTTGAGGAGGCACCTTCGCTAGCAGCTCATCCTTGTTCATCTTTCGTGCGTTTAAATTGCATGTAAATGGATTGTTGCCATAAAAATCGTTGGAGATTTCGATTGCAATTTAACTTCATTGTAATTCTTTGTTATTGCGTTCAGTTTTATTATTATTGTCAGCCATTATTATTATTGTTGACGGCGCATGATACGATGGATTGATTCCTATTCTCATAGTTACACTTATGTATGGTCGGCAATTGCTAAAAACATTGATATTTATGAGTTTGCCCTTGACGAATCTAAAACGAGCAGTTAGCATCAATACAAATTTAAATCCCGGATGACAATCTACGGTAAAAATGCAGTAATAAGTGTCGATAAATATATATTAAGTAGTCAAATCCTGATTTGAGATATTCAAACTTGTACGAGTATATTCCCAATAATTTTCCTGAGACGAAACTACAATATTCAATTGCGGAGGTTTAATGGGATAATTTATAAACCTTTTCAAATATAAGATTGTATGTGGCGGCGTCACCCTGTGCGCAGTGCAACTATGACAAAGCTTAAAAATGCAACTCTAAAATATCAGATTATTCTTCCTGGGAAGCCTTATTGTACTACTTCCTTTTTGTAAAGCTAATAAAAATTCTTTCTGGTGTAAACCACCAAATATATATCCTCGTTGTAGACTTCCCTTATTATACCCTGAACTGGGTATATTAAGTTTGCAACGTATATTTCAACACACAGAATTAAACGTCGTACTGATATAGACTCGAAATATTCCCTAACTTTTTGAGATAGCAATCTGAAATTTTGCACATGTCTTTTCCACCGCAAGAAGCTGCTTATATGTCAGATCATATGACAAACTGATAGGGCCATTATAGCATATAGTTGCCATACAAACTGAACAATTAAAATCAAGTTCCTGTATATCTTCCCGCAAGTTGGCAGGGATTAATTTGCAAGACAAAGGGACAGTCCTCGAACAAAATCTTCAGACGGATCACTATGATCCGTGTTTTGCAAGTCGTTATAGATTCAGTACAGCCGAATTTACCGATTTTTCTTGCTTATATGAAATATATGTAGTTCAGGCAGCTAAGCAGAAGTGTATTCATAAATAGATATCGGACTGGCAGATTTTTCCAGTCAGATGGCTTGGATGGATGCGAGTTCGAAATGTTTATTAGTGGATACTTTTGGATATTGATATTGAATATACAAAGATACTAGTTTATGCACACTTATGTAATGATAGAAATGCATAGAAAGTATATTTAACTAAATTCGTTTGAAATCTGCTCATTAGTTGCGAATGCTGAGTATGAATTTCATCTAAAAGTAAGCAGTCTCATTGTTCTGCTGATTCAATTCAGCTTCAGTAGTATAATAAACATTTCACGGGATTTTTCGGCCTTCATCTCTTGAGTTTTCAAATTTTGCCTCAACAGGACTCGAAGGAAGGGAGATCTTAATTTTTAATCACGTTTTTAAAAAATAAATCTTTACAATTTAGTTAATCGTTCGCATGAGCAGATGCATGGACGGATTAGTATTCGAAAGTCCACTTTTGTTCCTCGTTCAGACTATTTTGACTCCAACTGATAATTTATGAATGATTAACAACGATAAAGTGAAAAAAATTACATTTTGTGTAACATATTGCGAAAATATAAAAATTATTCTGTTGAAGAACGGTACCAGCTCCACATAACATGTATTTTCCAGACCTAAACTTGTTCAATCCATCACTACTTTTATAATAATATAAAAACTTATATTCAACTGAGTAGCTAAATCCATTTATATAAATTTCTAAGCTAATTCTTAGCAATATTTCAAATTCAACTTCCTTTTATCAATAAATAGTTATTTTCAAAACTTCTCACACAGCAAATGCAGGGGAGTGTAAAACAAAAATAACCAGCGTTTGACTTGTGATGACAAATTCCGCTTTCAGCAAACAATTAGTTTCGCCATTTAATGACAAATAATTTCAGCAAGTTGTACGCATATAGACACATGAGTAAAAAAACTAAATAAAACTCGTGTCAAATTAAAATCAGCGCGCCAAAGGCGACGTCAGTTGCATTAAAAAACAATTACTTACATGGCCAAATTTGTACAAATTTACATGGATCACTCCCTCTTGCTCACAAATGCACTTGAATAAATTGCACTGCACACATACATATGTACATTCGCTTAAACGAGTTGTTGATTTTTCACAAACGCCCGCATAATGGCCTTATTCGGTCAAGCGCCGCCACAGACAGCTTACAGAATCGAAACGCGAGCGCTGACAAATACATATTGACATGTCTGTGTCGGTAAGCATTGACATGAGCTTGAGTTTTTCTTCATTCATACTATTGGCAGAACAATTAAATATTTAATAGGTGAACGTGATTTGGAGAGAGAAAAAACAACAAATTTTGTTGTAATGGATTCATGGCAAAATTTAAACAACTTCAGCTTACGAAAATTACTTGTGCGTCGTTGAAGATCTTTATAGTCACATTACAGTAACTGCTTTGAAAAAATTATAAGTCAAATTTTAATAAAATTCTTTCAAATTTGTGGAGTGCTCTCCTACTTCTAAGAATTTTTTAAATTAAATTTCCGAAATGAGGTCTACTGGGGTAATTTTCGGAATCAACTTTTCTACGAACGGTGATGGTTCTAGGAGCTGGTGTTGTGTGAAACTAACTAAAAGAAACCGGCTCACCTCCTACAACAAAAATTGTTTGTGAAAAGGACAAATCTTTTAAATTTTACCACAGTTTTTTCGAGAAATGGAGAACGTATAAAAAAGTTTTAATTTTTGGGACTGTGAAGATTCTGTCAAATTTTAAAATGCATGCCTGCCACAGCCTTCGAGTAACATCATTGTCTGATTGTAAAAGACAATTTCGAGAATTACGAATTTGCAATTTTAGAAAGGCACATGCTTCAAACATCTTCTGCAAAGACCGTTGTAGACCCAGACAAATGATTTTAATTTTTTTTTGCTATTTTCTGGCTTTCTTGTCATTGTTGTCATTAATCCAGGCACCGTTATACACACCCATGTTACAAATTTAGCGGCTCTGCAACCTGTTGGCGACCTATCAAACGACTTGGCAATAGTGTCATGCAACAGAAGTGGCAGTGGTGACCGTGTTTTATTTTAGCCGCACCGCAGCTGGCTAGCGAATGCACGAAATAATTCAATTTATGCGTAATAAAGCGAAAAAAACTCGCGACCTGTTCCCGCTGTGTGTGAGAACAAATGCGAAAATATTAAATAATAAAGCAACAAAAACGTGGCTGCTGTTGTGGTTGCGCGGTTAGGCGCACTCGGTTCTAAGCGACGTTGCGGCAAAGTGCGATGCAAGACCGTAAATCATTGCCAGTTATGACAGCCAAAAATGGAAAATTGCAAACGCGATACGACTACGCGCACAAAAGTTAATATACATACATATGTACATATATATAAATATGTACATATATGTATGTATATATACTCAAAAAATCGCGTGTTCACTATGTTAAACATTTTTTGTACTAAATTTGTGAATTTTTTAAAAAGTATGAGGAAATTTATTTCACAGTTGACCGGTTAGCCTTTTACGTGTAACAAATCTGTATCTAAAATGTTAGATTTTTTTACCGTTTTCGATACCATTTTATATACAGTTAAAAAACAAATAATAATAAATTGCTTAAGAATTTTATTTAACAACAGCTTCCTTTAACACTTTGTTTAGTTACATAACAAAAAATAGAAAAAACTTGGCTTAATTATGAGTTAAGTTTTTATTTAAACAGTCATTTATTTTGCAATATTCAGCAAATCTCACTTGTTGTTAGGTAAAAATTGAAAAATCCTCGACCAAAAGTTACTCAAATCATACATTCACCACTTTCGCGCATATTTTTTATTTTACATACAACTACTTCGACATAACAGTATATATTTATGGCTATATAACGCAAGACACTACAATTCACTATCCACTTTGCTCTTCTAAAATCCTCATTTTAGTAGTTTCAGTTGCGTTTAAGCTAATGAAATCTCAATGAATTTTTAGTGAACTACAAAATCAATGCGCAAATAGATGGTCATGAATGAAAAGTAAATCGCTAAAATGACTTCAGTTCACACATTAAATTTTACTAAAGTGAAAAGTTGAATTTACGGTGACCGCAGATGCAAAAACATGGTTGTCTTGCAGTTTTCTCGGGAACATGCTGTAGGCAATTAATTTAATGGAATTTTGAATCACAAACTATTAATGAAATAACAAATTGTAGTAAAATTAGAAAAATACGCAATACTAACAAATAGTATGGAACTTTCTTTCTTTCTTTTTACTCTTAAATGTCTCAAAATTATTACTTAGAATTCTTGTTATTCATTACACTAATTTGTAAATCGCCGTCTAAGCACATTTTCGTCCGACATCAGTAGTCAATACTTCGTTTTACTGTTTTTGTTAGCTACTATTAAACACATCTGGCTCATCTTTTTCATTTACTTTCCTATTAATCTCAGCACAAAATAATAACATCTGCTACGTGCCTTTACTCTGTGTAATGACATCGCATGCTTTGCCGACTCGTTAATGCAAGCTTTTGTTGGACTTACAATAACAATTTAATTTTAAATGCATATTTTTCAACTAAATAATTTCTGAAATGCACGACACTGCCATTCGGTTGTTTGCAAAAAGTGCAATTTGTACGTTCAACGTTTAATTGATGTGCCCAAAAAATAAGGTGACATTTGAATTTAAACTGCGCGCGTCAAAGGATTTAGAGAATTATTTTTTTTTTTTAGGTTGATAGTACTATCAGTCATATTTATGTCAAATTTCATGTCAAAATATTCATTAGTGTTTGAGATACGTGTCGTTTTGTAAGCTGCTAAAAGTGAGTTTTTCGTTTTTTGCGATGTCGAAATTTGTTGAGTAAAGAATTTGCATTAAATTTTGTTTACGGAATAAATTTTTTGCTGAGACCTTGCTGATGAAGTTGGCATATCGAAAGGCCCAGCCAATAACATTTTGAAGCATGTTTTAGGCCTCAAGCGCGTCAAATCTCGACTGGTACCGAAAACATTGAACTTTTTGGAAAAAAGGCGTCGCGTTGAAGTGTGTGAAACGATGCTTTCCGACTACCAGGGTGTCATGAAACGCATTATAAGTGGCGCTGAGACTTTGATCTATGCTTACGACCCTGAAACAACCGATCAATTGAGCGAATATCGTGCCAAAAGAGAGCCGAAACCAAAAAAATCACGCCAAAGTCGCTCAAAAATTAAGGTCATGTTGACTGTTTTCTTCGATTCTCGTGGTGTTGTGCATTATGAATTCCTTCCAACCGGTCAAACAGTCAACAAGGAATATTATTTGAACGTTATGCGTCGTTTGCGTAACGCTATCCGCCTAAAAAGGCCGGAATGTGGAAAGACAATTCTTGGTTTTTACACCACGATAATGCACCATCCCATACTGCCCTCGTAATTCGTGATCATTTCGCCAAAAGCTCAACCCATATCGTTCCGCAACCACCGTGTTCACCTGATCTGGCGCCGTGCGACTTCTGGCTGTTCACCAAGCTCAAAAGACCTCTCCGGATACACCGTTTTTATACGTAGAGGTGATTCAAACCGCAGCAAAGACGGAACTGAAGGCCATGAAAGTGACTACAACCAGTGTTTCGAAGATTGGAAAATCCGTTGGCATAAGTGCATTGCATCGGGAGGAGATTATTTTGAAGGGGATGAAATTGATTTGGAAGAATAAGTAAAGAATTTTCAAAATAAATAAAATGTCACCTTATTTTTTGGGCACAGTAGTACTACAACCGAATGGCCCTCACTTGGAATTTTGTTACTCTGTCGGCAGCGACGCTCTAACAAATGTTGCCGAAACTCCACGTTAGGTTCAGTGGAGAAGTAAACGAACAGAACTCATGTTCACTCATATTCACACATGTTCATACATACATGTATTTATAATTATGTATACTTGATGTTAAATCAAATTATTTATTTTTCTTTTCATTTTTTTTATTTTTCTTTTTATTATTTTACACTTAATTTTGAAATTATAAATTTTCGCTTGCTCCTTTGTTGCATTTTTTTGAAATTAATGGAAAGTAATGCGAATAATAAATAATAATATAAAGTTTATGCAAATTGAAAAGTAATGTTCGAATAATTAAATAATTCTTGTTTTTTAAAATAATTAATTTTTTTATATTTATTATGCATATTTTTTATATATATATTTTTATATGTATGAAAGTTTAATAAAAACCAAAAATAATTTTAAATAATATTTAGATACTCAATGCATTTAAAAAAAGGTTATATTTATTAATTCAAGCAATTACATTAAATTATTTTTTAAATAGAGTTGTTTGCTCTTTTGTATCCACTTATCGCTCCATTTCGCCTTTGTTTAATTACAAATTCTTTTTGGGTGCATGTTGTCCTTGCGTTCATGTCGGTTTGTAAATTTTAATTGCCTACATACATATGCCTGTTAGCAAAATGTTAACATATTACATACATATGAACTCAAACTTATATTTTAAATCTCAATCACAAATCCATTTATTCACACCAAAGCATTTGAACGCTTTCCATTCTACTTGTTGCTTAAAGTTAAGACTCTTACGTCAAGCAACAACAGACAGTTGACAACTGCTGAAAATTCAACAAAAAGCGACATTAAATTCATTAAGCCAAAGCCGTTAGCCGGTTTACAACTTCACTTACAGCAATGCTATCCGACATGAACCAGCGCAAAGCGTAGCGCCGGCAGTCGGTTAACAAGCGAGGACAACGAAAAGAAGCGGAGACCAAACACTCCTCATAACGTTACAGATGAAAGTGAAAATCCAGCGCACGACAACCTGTTGAAATCCATCCACTCCGCGGCGTTTAATGTGTAAATATTTGCTAGGATTTGTGTGGGGACGCACTTGTTACGTATTAGCTAGTTAGCTGCCTGGCTGGTCGCCACGCATCGTAAATCTCGCATTGCGTTGTGTAAACGCACAAATCAAAATCGCGACGCGCGTGTCACACACGACGGGCGGTGCTCCATTGGCCGCACTGCGTGTTGCAACGATTCACTGCCCCATTTCTGTAATTGAATTTATATTGATTTAATTACAATCGATAGCGGAAATTAGACGAGTTGCGTAGAGTAATCAAAGAATGCATGTAAAAGGAGAAATAAGATAAATTATGTTGTTAGCGAATGCACCTTTAATCAATTATTGTGTAAACTGAGACAGTTTTGTAATTCTGGCAGTTTTTACTGATGTTTAGAATATGAATGCTCAGTTAATATTTGTGTATTTGAATTCATTTGGTATAGATATTTTATATATTTACCTTTTTTGTAAACGATTTACCGTTAGTTTTTCTTTAAAGTTATATTTATATAGTTAATTTCTTTTGTGAGTCTGATAATATCGATCAAAAGTTGGCTTAAAATTGGCTTAACTCAGGACAACTAAAAAGTCAAAAAAAATTGGACATCGCTAAAATGTAAACAAAGGGTTCAGTAACTACAGGCAAAGAAAGGTGGTTGACTTGGCTAAATGTAATCAAAAATTGTGGACTTGACTAAATGGAAACAAAAAGTTTTTTGACCCCAAATCTAAACAAAAGTGTTACTGAACTCATAAAATCTTAACAAAGGGATCAGTAACCCCACAAAATGTAAACAAAAGGATCTGTGATTGAAAATGTAAATAAAGGTTGTTAACATGGCTAAATCTAAATAAAGGTAGTGGACTTGGCTAATTGTAAATAAAAGGTTCATTGACCTAAAATATAAGCAATGAGGTCATTGACATCGACAAAATATAAATAGAAGGGTCAGTGATCCCACAAAATGTAAACAAAATGTGCAGTGGCTGTAAATGCAGATAAAGGTTGTTGACTTAGCTAAATGGAAAAAAGTTCATTGACCCCAAATGTAAGCAATGAGTTCAGTGACCTCTACAAATTATATTCAGTAATGTCACTGACCTCATATAACGCAACCAAAGAGGTCAGTGTGCCATAAAATGTAAACAAAAGAGTCAGTGACCGTAAATGTGAATAAAGGTTGTTGAATTGGCTAAATGTATGTTGTGGAATTTGTTAAATATAAATGCATTGAACCCAAATTTAAACAAGGAAATAAAAGTGTTTAAGTAGAGAGTAAACAAATATTTATATGGAGTTGATATTTAATATGCTCGGAAATTTAGGACCATAAGATCCATTATTTTGATATCGATTTTTTTATTATATAATAATAATATGAAAATGTCGTGGAGGGGACGGTACTTATGTATGATATATTCGACTGAGTAGATTTATTTATTTGGGACCTTAGTCTCTGGATTTGGAAGTTAAACCATAAAATAGTTTAAATATGCCTCCATTCAAGGTTTAAGAAAAAGCAGGTTGACCACACATTTTTAAAAGGCATTAACTTTTAACATAGAAGGTGGAAGCTAAGCAGTTCTAATAGTTTTAGTTCTCGCATATAATAATAATAAGTCAACCGCAGACAGATAATTGAATTATATTTGTTATAAGTGATACTATTAAGTGCATTTAAACTAGCAAGATATCTGTGAAAGGGAGAATGTAAGCATATTAACGTTTACAAATCATAATTCTTAAGTCGACAATCAAATCCTCTGTTATAACCGTCACTACCACATAAGTTAGGATCGTTTACTCAAAGGGGAGAAAGAAGTATTTTTAGAAGTCGCTGCCGATCTTGACTTTGAAATCCCCGACACGATTTTTACTGTACATAGTCCATGAGCTTTATAGTTTTCGACTGTAATATCCACAACTCATTTCAGTTACTAAACTCATACATAAGCATATCGAATTCATCTTCTGTTAATTTGTCGTGTGCAAAACACTACACTCCTGCTGTAAACACAACAACAACACAAAAAATACATGTAGCATTGCCTCTGAGATAAGTATCACGGCGACACGACACCGAAGTGACATTTGAAGAGCAATGGAAAAAAAGTGCAGAAGCAATAAAAAGTGCACGACGCCACCACTTCAGGCGAAAATTCGTGATTTGTGGGAGTGACAGAATTTGAATAACCAAAAGCTACTGTTAAATACAAAAAAAAGAGCAACAACAAATAAGCACAAAATGTAAAACCGAAAATTAACAACATGCAGATAACTCTGATCTTATCAGCGGCGTTGACATGGGCGCGGGATCGGCTAGAGCGCATTCAGACACAGGATTCATATAAAACAAGGCGCGTCAAGTCAAGAAGTTAAAAATTCTTGTAGCTTACCTGCTGTTTCTTCTGTAACACAAAAAAACGGAGTTGTAAAAATTTCGTGGCTTCTGTGATCTTTATGATTTGCGTTTAAAAAGAATATAATAATAATATCAATAACCATAAAACATGCATGAAAAGCAGGTATCGTTAATTTAACCTTACATATAAATATGCCACATACATACACATAAACGCATAACGCTTTTTATAATCACGTAACAAAATCTGAACAGCCGCCACTGGATGACAACAACACCTTTCTATAAGTATCGAAAGCCACCTTCAATTCAAGTGTGCTTTACTTAGTATGTGGCATGTGGCCCTGTCAGTTCCGTTCGGTGCATGCAACACTTCAAATTTTTATAGCTTCTTTCTGCTTTTAGGCTTTTTTATAATTTGTTTGCCTTCTGCTGCCTCTTTTGTTAAGCTACGACAGCAATTAAGCCTTATAATAAATCTTATTTCCTTTTTCCCGCTTGCAATACATATGTTTATGATGTGTTCCGTGCGGATTTATTTTCTGCACTTAGACACGCAGGATTAAAGTTTAGTGCGTACGCGGTGGCGCGTTGTAAACATGGTAGTTAAAAGTATTTTAAAGGGCATTTATTGTCATTTTATTATTATGCTTCAAGCGTTTTATGTTGCGCAGATATTCATGGAAAACTAAATAAAAGGAATTTGTGAATAAATATAAGAATATACTACTGTGCTGTGCCCAAAAAATAAGGTGAAATTGTATTTGTTTTGAAAATTCTTTATTTATTCCTCCAAATCAATTTCATTCCCTTCAAATTAATCCCCTCCCAATGCAATGCACTTATGCCAACGGATTTTCCAATCTTCGAAATACTGGTTGTAGTCACTTTCCGGGATGGCCTTCAGTTCCGTCTTCGCTGCGGCTTGAATCTCCTCTATCGTATAAAAACGGTGTCCCCGGAGCGGTCCTTTGAGCTTGGTGAACAGCCAGAAGTCGCACGGCGCCAGATCAGGTGAATACGGTGGTTGCGAAACGATATGGGTTGAGTTTTTGGCGAAATGATCACGAATTACGTGGGCAGCATGGGATGGTGCATTATCGTGGTGTAAAAACCAAGAATTGTCTTTCCATAATTCCGGCCTTTTTAGGCGGATAGCGTTACGCAGACGACGCATAACGTTCAAATAATATTCCTTGTTGACTGTTTGACCGGTTGGAAGGAATTCATAATGCACAACACCACGATAATCGAAGAAAACAGTCAACATGACTTTGATTTTTGAGCGACTTTGGCGCGATTTTTTTGATCTCGGCTCTCTTTTGGCACGATATTCGCTCTATTGATCGGTTGTTTCGGGGTCGTAAGCATAGATCCAAGTCTCATCGCCAGTTATAATGCATTTCATGACACCCTGGTAGTCGGAAAGCATCGTTTCACACACTTCAACGCGACGCCTTTTTTCCAAAAAAATTCAATGTTTTCGGTACCAGTCGAGATTTGACGCGCTTGAGGCCAAAAATATCCTTCGATATGCCAACTTCATCAGCAAGGTCTCTAATTGTTAATCGATGGTGTTTCAGCACCAAATCTTTGATTTGTTGAACGTGAGCTTCGTCGGTTGAGGTTGATGGTCGCCCTGAACGCTCTTCGTCTTCGACTCTTTCACGGCCGGCTTGGAACTCACTATACCACTTATAAACATTTTTTTAGACATAGCCATCACCAAAGGCTTTCTGCATCATCCTCAACGTATCCGCAGCAGAAAATTGATTCCGTAAACAAAATTTAATGCAAATTCTTTGTTCAACAAATTTCGACATCGTAAAAAACGAAAAACTCAATTTTAGCAGCTCACAAAACGACACGTATCTCAAACACTAATGAATGTTTTGACATGAAATTTGACATAAATCTGACTGACAGTACTTCCAACCTAAAAAAAAAAATAATTCTTCAAATCCTTCCCCGCGCGCAGTTTAATTTCAAACATCACCTTATTTTTTGGGCACAAATACTCGTGAATATTTTGGTGAACATATGTTTTTTTTGGACTTTGGTACCCCTACTCATTCAGTTTTTACACTTAACAGAATTGCTTTGGAGTAATAATATTGATATCTGGACGTTATATTAAGGTGAGTTTATTGACCAAATTTGAGCTTACCACAAAATACTATGCATGGAAACTGAGTATGTCAAGATAGCTACTTTCGTTCCCCTTTTATTCTTTTCGGTTTTTATATATGAGTTGATGAAGAATGCGGAATCAGTACTACAGTTTGCTAGTAATGATAAAATCGAAAAATTTAAGGAAATATTGCTTAAGTGTTGATATCACAGAGACAGAGAGATCTCAATATCACTTACGGATCAACTCTTTTTGGTTAATATTCTGGGTATAAAGTGTGTCAATGCCAATTTTTGCAAAAATGCTGTCGAGTAGAATTCGCAAAATAAATGCTTGACAACGTAGCTTAGGACCCTACATTCATCAAATTATTACTGGTGATGAGACGTGAGTTTCCGAATATGAAGTCGCAACAACCCAAAAATCTAGCTAGTGGAGCTCCAAAAATGAAACTAGCTAAATTCGCTGTAGACATTGGCCGAGACTTATAACAAGTGTATAAAAAATTTAGTGAATGAGGGGATAATAAAGATTTATATTAAAATAAATAACATACTTGAACTATGTTTATATCCAAATTGTGTGGGGAAGCCGAAGATTTAGAAGTAAAAGAGAACTTTTGTGAAGTTCCTAATAAATTCCATATATTTTCGAATTCGATTTATCATATATTTATTATCGATCGTCGCGATATTAAGGAAGAATTGATGAATCACTTAGTTGGAGTAAGTTTAGAAAACAAGTATATTAAAACTTTGGATGGAAATGATTTTTTTCGAGATTGAAGTCGATTTTCCACGGTTAGAATGAACATGTTTTTGTCATCTGTAGGACTATTAGTTCATATTCATATATAACCGGTGGATAGAGAATTGAAATAGGCCAAGGAAGGAAAAGAATTATTCTACGAATATCCTTAACTAGCTTTGTTAGCATAACTCGAACAACACGAGCCTTCATTTTACAAATAGCAATATGTTTTCATCCAACAACTTTGGGCTAAGAAATCACTCTCCAATTTTAACTATACTGCAGAAAGCTCTAGATTCGACAGACAATTCTAATAACAATAACTCGAGTTTAGTTTTAATATTTTACTGCCACTTTGATATTAGAAAGTATTCCCTAAATGCATTTTCATATTTTTCTCTTTGCTAACTAAAAATTCGTTTCCAAGCTGCTTTTGACCCAATTTTCATTTCTAATGAAAGGTTTGGTAGTAAGGTGTGAACCCACCTCAATAAATAAAACGCAACCAGTTGACTGATATGCCAGAAGGTTAAGTGGCTTAGAATATGCTTTGCCTGTGCAAATATAGTAGTACACTGCATACTTACAATGTCTAATGAAAAATGGACTTAAGTACATGCAGACACTTCTACATTAATTGAGTCACACTGCATAAATCATGACAGTGAAGTATTTAATCCGCTACTAATGGGAAATTTATTGCAAATAAGATATTTTAAGATTTTATATAAAATATTGGATGTAAGACCTTTTATGTATATTCTAATATCTCAGTGAAATTCTTAATAGAAATCAACAATGAGTGAGAATTATATAACTAAAAATTAATAATATTAAAGGAATTTAATTTAACTTGTCCATTACCCAGTACTTCATAATATTTTTTGATAATAGAAAAAATATCAAATACAATAAAATAATTTGTATTTTTTTATCACAAATCCCGTTATAATCTCTCATCAACCGGATATGGAAAATATCAATATGTTATCGTCATGCTTTGATTATAAATATTACTTAACTTGCTATTATTGAGTAGAGTTATGGCCATAATATCAATCAAAACTAAAAGAAAGTAGCAAAAAAAAAGAGTTATGGCCATAATATCAATCAAACGTTATGCCTCAAGTACTGTTACCTGAAGAACACTCTATTACTTCATATGTGTATGTGTGGTATGTTTATCAGCGGAGTATACTTGTATAGGAGTAGTTCCTTCTGTGTAACATTGAAACTTAAGATCGTTACAGCAGAAGCGAAGCCATAAAATCGTTATTGTTCAATCGATAAACGATCAGTTGATGATCAATGACTCTTTGCCCGTTGAGAGCTTTGCACGGAGAAGGGACGCTGGCTGTCTGCTGGTCTGGCTGCCTGCACTTGTGAAGCTTCGCGTTCGGATTCATGGGAAAAGTCAAATAAATGACATTGAAACCGTCTTATAATTTGTAAATATACTAAAGTGCTAGTTTTTAATTAAGAAAAACTATTATAAAATGTGAAAACAGTTGTTTGAAGTTATTGCATACTCTGGTATTAGAAATGTTTCATGATATCTTTTTATCCATCTGATCTTCAATAACAAATCTATAATCTTTGCACAATAATTATACTTAATTAATAAAAAAAAAAAAAAAAAAAAAACGAGAGTAGGAATGTTTAAGGAAAGCGTACCACTATGCATGATCGGTTAGATAGTCTTAGAAGAAAAAGAAGAAACAAAGTCAAAAGGCCTCAGAATACAAATTAGTACATGCGTAAATAATTTTCTTATTAAAAACACCTGTTGAAATATAATTTCTTTGCTGTGGCAAAGCAAAATTTTCACGGCCAACATAATAGGTCGTACATACGCACACACACAACATTTTTAGGTACATATATGTATACTATATAAATAGTATAAGCTTCATCGCAGTCGGAGCAATTTACTTTGCTCGCGCTCTCGGCTGGGATAATGCTGCGATTAGCATTTGCTCATTATAGAAATTTATTATGTGCGGTCCGCTGGTGACGATGGCTCTTGTCGACAGCTGACTAGCTGCCACAAGCGTACACATTCGTAATAACATGCTAAGCAAGGAGCAAAAACACGATAATAACAACAACAAGTGGCAACAAAAAGTATATGCTTGCTGATGATTGTGGCGGCTGTGGCGGTGGCGCAACCAACCCATCAATCAGTGATGCTGCAAGGCTGGCATAAATCAACAGGCCGCAACATCGCGCAACCAACAAAGATCAGCGCAAAGCCGTGAACTGTGGCTGCCAGCCTGCAATCTTCTGCGGCTTGAAGAGAGTTCGACAGAAGTCCGTACACCTATGTGGGCATATCCTGTTGCAGATGATTGAAAGCATTGTAAAATTATGGCTGCGGATCTACCTCAGCCGTTGGCGACCCGCCTAAGTACTTGCGTCTACGACTACGGCTAGGTAAGTTTACTTTGCATAGAGTACTCGTAGTTGTAGTGTTTTCGGTCGTTGATGCCTCTGTTGGGTTGCACAATTGCTGTTTAAGGGTGCTTGTGTTCACTGAGGCTGCTTTTATTACTATCGCCATCGTTTGGCTGCCATTAATGATTTTTTCTTCACCACGTTTTTGCGGATCTTCGTTCATGATTATGATGTCTATCGGCGGCGAAGGTAAATCAAACTTTTACGTTTTACTACCGCATAATAATTGCTGGGCTAGACGTTGTTGATGTGCGTGGGTGTGTTCATAGGGGGCACGTGGCTTTTTTTAAAAGGTTGGTAGATGCTAATGTACAAGTGATCCTTGTAGTGTGATTTAATAAAATTAATCTATTTATTTTGATGAAATTATAGATTCTTTGAAAAAGTTGTTGATAAGAAGTTGCCGCTGTAGAGATATCTTAACAAATCGGAGTAAGAAGATTCAATTTTAGTGGTATTAAAAACAAAAAATTGCCAAAAAAATTAGGAGTTTATTATTGAAGAGAGATTCATCATGAGATGAATACTGTACTATAAAATATGTACATAAATGATCAGCATGATGACCTAAATTTGTCCGCTTCTCCAAGAGTATATGAGATATTGACCTGAAATTTTGAAACGTCCATTTCCTTCAAAAAAAACGCTAGTTTGTTGGAACCGTCCATATCGGATATAAAGCCAAACAAAGTGAACGATGGGAATCAAGTGCTTGCACGAATACTTTTTAACTTGACGAGTTTTTTTACGAAAAGTAAAAAATTATAAACATAATCTCAACAAATTTCGCAAATTAGCATGTAAATATTTACTTTATGGGAATAAGCAATGTTGGAAACTTTAATTTGAAAATAATATTTGCAATAACCTCCTTGGTCTTAACGCCAATAAATATATGTTTCCTGTTACTTAACAAAATAACAACAAAAATTATGATTTTTGGCTATTAACAACGTTAATTTAAAAAAAAAAACGAAGAGATTATGCCAAAAGCCTCACAAATTATATTTGCATTGCCAGGTTTGTGTCTTGAGTCTTTTGTTTGACCACGCTTTCACACGAATTTCTGACATTAACTGACATGGCGTTATTTTGAATAACTTAAACCAAAAAAACGTCAATCCGGACGTTAATGGTATAAAAAAATTCGCATACATAATAAATATTTACAAATGTACGAACATACATAGGAAAGAATATAAAATAATAGAATGTAGAATTTATTGTCTGGCTACTCCAACCGTTAACCTGAGAATATACAGTGTTATTGTTTCAAAGCGGATACTTTAAATATATGAGTTGAATGATTTGCAAAACTTGTAGCAACAACAAAAGTAAAACAAGTGCTACAAGCCAGCACTTAGGTGAACTTCACCAAATAAAGCCACGCGCAGGGGACCACTTAGCGAGTGAAAGAGGAACAAAATCGCAAGATTTTTTATGATAATCAAAGATATAAAAATGTATAAAAACCACAGATAAACAAATAGAAAATTTGAATGTATGCAAACCGCACATTTGAAAGTTGCAAATCAAAAAGCAGCGAAGTGCTCACTTGTCGACGGCGAATTCAATTAATCATTTTGATGTTCGCCGACGCAGAAGCAGTAAGCGCAACGTAAAAAATATAGCAATAATATTTGCATTATCTGTTATTATTTTTGCTTCAGTATCTTGCTAGATTATGAGTAAGCATTGCTATCGTTAGCTTTGTATCGTGGATGTACTTTCGTTACTTGTATTTATGTATTAGTCTTTTATATGTGGCAGAATAAACGATATGGCATTGGCGTTAACATAGGTTCTACAACAAATTCTGTCCAATTTTTGCTTTACTATCATACAGATTGATATATTGCCCAATGAGGGCTATATACGAAACCGCAAATTCATGGCAGTGCAAAAAATGCCTACCTCAAGTTTTGTTTATCGAATGGTTTAAGTGTTGTTGAGTCACTTTGGGTAGGTGCTTGAGCTTTTACCGGGTTCAATGATTTATGCATGATATTATGTAGTAATTTGAATGGTTATTTTACCGCTTTGATGTAATTTTATTGTTCAGTGTGTGTTCTTCTGCGTCTTTTAGTGTTTTTATTTTGAGAAAGTTGTTGCTTTCAAACGATGAACAAGAAAAAGTGTGCGATGAAAATAGTCTTTCTGTAAAACTTGTTTAAGTTTTCTAAACATTTACCTTAACTTAAGGCTTACAGGATTATACTATTCTATCAGAGGTATATATAGGTATATTTTCAGGTTTTGAAATGGCATTTACTTAATGCTTTTCTAGTTAAGAGAGTCCAGCAGTGTGTGGAATAATGATTATTCCAAGAATTTACTTTTTGCTGACTATTGGACGAATATATTTTAAGCTGCTTATAAAAGTTGCTCTTAATAAATTACAGATGAACGTAAAAATTTAAATTACACAGAATCTGCTTACTTATAAGATCATAAAGTCATATCAAAGCAAATTGCTTTACCAGTTTCATAATGATATCTATAATAAAGTCAAGTCGTCAGAGTAAATATAGGACACTCGATATATTCGTTGACTTCTATTCGCTAAGCAGAAGAGAGTGGCGAATCGAACTCATTATGTCAACTGTTTTAGCAATATTGTAGCTTTTGTCGTGGAATTGGCATAAATGTACTCTAAAGTATTTTCAGACACATATGAATAAATTTTTTCCGTTTCTTTTAGCAATAAAAATTGTTTTATTTTAATTTTCAATAGAAAATTGTCACATTAATATTTCATGATATTGAAATTGGTCTAAAATATGTAAAATAGAAAAGGTAGAAGAAAATTGTTAAAACTGTTTAATGAGGTATTCCATACTTCCCTCTACTGAATTAAGCAGCACAGAAAAAACGCGAGCAAGTAAATAACGATTCGAAGACAACTTTTATACTCTTACCGGTAAGTAAATAAATTATTCAACATTCAATGTTACTTAAAGAAAATAGAAGTACAAATAAATATCATATATTTGATGTCCTTCACCTTTCAAGTGGCTTGGTAATATGTATACTCTATTAGAAGATATCAAGCAACTAGTTAGCGACATGTTCTAAGATTATTAAACCTTTATATATAAATATAAATATATATATATATATATATATATTATACTTTAAAAAAATACTCTGCTTCATGATAAATGTTTCCCCTCGAACATTAGTAAGCAATTGATACCAAATGACTACTCGGCAATAAATTTAGCGCAACAATATTATTTATGACAACGCTAAAAGGATAATAGCGAGGCAGCGCACGCTTAGCTACCTCGAAGTTTTTTGCGAGTTGTTCCTCTTGAGTATGCTTATGGACGGATGTTTTGCCATAAGGGTGCCAAAAGTGTGTGTGACACCACCTTAAAATTCCAAAAATTTGCTAAGAGACGATTTTAGGCATAAATCCAGCTAATAAATTAGTGTGGCTTAAATTTGAGCTGGTGAACACGATGAAGATTCCTTTGAAATTAAGGGGATCTAACTTGATAACGTGTGAAGATTCCACCATAAAAGGTATTTCGTGCTAAAACTCGATTTTTTTTTTTTTTTTTTTTTGTTGGGTAAATATTTTAAATAACATTTCAAAATTAGGTGGCATGTTTACCAAAATATTGTCAAACATTTGTGCGCTGCGCTGTATTTAAAATTCGCAATGCTTAACAATACATAATGTAGTCTCTTTCCATTCTTGAGTATTTACACTGACTTTTTTCAGTAATAAAAAAACTCAGCGTGACGTTTTCAGTTACGAAGATCCAGTATTAAAAGTTGTACTAACGCTGTAACTAGTATTAGACAATATTAAGCCTCTTTTTGTTTTATCTCACAATAAAAGTTTTTGATGCTAAAACATCCGAAGAGAAGGAAGAAAAAAACTTGAGTATCCAGCTTTATGGCAATTTCAGTATTTTTTTACTAAATCCTACAGTTTTACTTCTTTTCTTCAAAGTTCCCTTTGTAAACACCATCAATTGATTTTTCTTTTAAATTTATACCCATTTATATGGCTGCTTTGTGTTTAAATACCATCTTAAAGGAAATGAGATATATTGCTAAAGTGATGAACTGGTAAATAGCGGTGTGTCTCGAACTTTAACATTTGATTAATGAACACCAATTTCTTGGCTTAGAACGTTGCCTAAGCAGTAAAGATAATACATTCAAAGCTTTTTAATGTTGCATTCAATGACGTTAATGACCAATTAAAAGCAAATTTGTTCAGCGGACAGAAAAGTGAGAATAAACCGACTTTTTGTTTTCTTTTTTCAAGAGTAAGCCGAGTAAGATCCAGGTAAGGAATTTAAGGAAGAGGAATATGTACGATTGTAAGAATATTATCTTGCATTAAAGTCCATAATTTTTTCTTTTTCTGAGTTCAGAAGCTGGCTTTACAATTGCTTAATGAAATACAATTTCGTTTATATGCTGACCTGTGCTTACTTTGCAGCTACGAACATACACAGTTTGGATACGGAATGATTAATCATCGAATGGATATGGAATGATTGATCGTACTTTCTAACAGCATTTCAATGGGCCTTATGAAAGGCAGGCTCTTTGAACCAAGCGCTTTTGACCAGAAGCTCTTGCAACTTCCAATTTCAACCAAGAATTAGATTATGTTACTAATTTTGACGACAAAGCGTCAAATTTACTCCTGAAAGACTAGGTAGATTTACTTTCAAAACTTTTTCGTTTAAATTTTTGTCACATATTTTTCGTGGAAACTTCTTAAAAGCTTATAAATGTTACATGAATACTCTATAGCTTATTGCAGTATAGAAACATAACAAAATGTTTGGATTGATGAACTTAAGGCTGAAACTCCTGAGTATATCGATCTGAAAAAGCTTCACTAAATACTAGCGATTCTTCATTCTGAATCAGATCACTTTCAGCATCTGTAAAAAACCTTGCTACCAAGAATTCACTAGCTCTCTATATTCGCCGACTGTAGCTTTTTTAGAGCATTGACTCTGGGTGGGAATCACTTCTCTTTTTGCCGGTTCTTATTGTCAAAAGTACAGCTAACCTCCAAATTAAAAGGCATTAAACTGGAGTACTTGTTCATAAACATAATCTTGTATTTTACTTTAAGCCCACAATTTATTACTGATTGCGTTATTAAGAGAGATAAACATAAACAATTCTCTGACTGACAAATCAACTAAATTAATACCTAGAAGCGCTTAACGCAAAAGCTGTGAACAAACAATGCGTTTAAATACTGACATTTAGATAAATATGTCAACATCTGAATAATGTCACTTCACAAGCGTTGACTTTCGGATTTCTTGAACTATTTGTTGTGAAAAAACTCCAAATTAAATAATAAATGAAATGAATCTGCTGGTTCATAATCACTTAGTTTATTTATCTTTCCAAAGCGAAATAAGCTCGAACAAATTGACATTGTCCGTTTTTAGCCAAAGGGGTGTTAATAATAAGTAAACCTAGTTCACAGGGCATCAAGCATGACGACGAACATTTCAAGTGACTACTCGTGAGAACCAGTATTGATAGATACCAGATATATGGATGCTGATCTGTACAGAGGTATTTGTAATGGATACGCTGTGAATAATAATGAAATAATAAAAAACAGATAACTGAGCAAATCGCCGTGAACGGCCTGAGGTAATAACGGTACGTGGTCTCTTTCCTTGGTGTGAAATTTAAAAAAAAATGCCTGGTAGTTGACCTACATACAAATCATCAATAGACGGTCAAAATAAAAATTGAAATTCTTTTCAGACAATACTCTCTTTGAAACTCAGGTATAAACTTAAGCAAAATATAGCCAAAATGCTTTAAATTGAATTTTTCTAGAACTCCTTTGATAAGATTTACATATTGTATACGAATTCATTATTTTTATAAAGGATTGTATAAAAAATTGATTTTGTAATCGAAGAGTCTAGACTCGAAAGGCGTGAACTGGTTTATCGTCAAAGTATAAATATTGTTTTGACCTTTTGTGTTTTTTTTTTTTTGTATATTTCCGAAGGTGGGTCATGTTGAGCTGATCAAAAATGTAACCTAAACTCACTTACTATTTTCTAAATATGCGCCGAATATATTTTATATACTATACGACAAGTTAAATCATGGAAAAAACACAATTTAAAAGCCTAATATAATTAATATATAATTTTAATAAATAAGTAATATACATATTCTTTAAGCATCGGTTGTCAAAATTCGATGAGTACTTATTTTATTTTTTTATTTATTTTATTTTACGAAATTGTGTAAACTTAATAGGATGCGACTGAAGTCATGCGTAAGCAATAATTAACTAAAATTTCCTGAATATATATCCAAATATAAAAATAATGAAGTAAATGTAATATTTATGTAGTATTCATAGTATAATTAACGTATATGAATGCTATATATAAGCGTTACTTAGGTATAGTTTGAAAATTCTAAGCGTACATTGCACTTAATTGGAAATTATCTAACATCTAAACAATTTGACCAAGAATTTTCGTCAACGTATTCTTTCGCATTCCATCTTTCATTTCATTAAGCATCTCTTTTCTCATCTGTTTGTTGTTAAAAAATCACCGTTAGTCAATGTTGTAATAGCCGTTACATATGCCGTGAATAAGAATATTCGCAGACAACTAAACTTGCTTACACCGACGGACGGCAGTAAACTAAGTATTTAGCTAGTATTTAATCAATTAAATCGCACCTTTCACTCGACAATGTTGCGCCAATGTTTTTTTTTTTTTTTTTTCGTCGCGATTCGCTCGTGTCTTTTCACACATGTGTGCGCCTTCTAACCGGCTCAGTATAGCGATTCTTTCATTGCCATATGCCTGCAAAAATAGTTATTTATTTGTATTATGGATATATGTATGTGCTGAAGTGGAAGTAAAAGGCTGGAACCAAAAAAAACTTACGTCGACTTCAACCTCAATTCTAGTGCTGCGGTTGCCAGGTTATTGTGAGAGGTGTGGGAAAATATATTAGTCAAGCGCAATAAATATAATGCAGCATTGCTAAGTAGTTTTGTGGTGGCAATATGAACACTGCACAGGAAGCAATGATTGTGGGAAGAGAAACGAACAGTGGGCCAGTTGAAGGAAAAATTTTAAATTTATAATGGTAAAACCGTTAGAAATATAAAATTAATACAAGCCACAAAATACTTTAGCTTCGGCTGTTTTTGAGCACCTAATGTGTCATACACAATTCATAACATTACTATTACATCGTTTTCAGGGTATAAATATATTTTAAATGTTATTCATATGGATTAAATCATTCTCTAACTATACGTACATCCTATATAATGGCAGCTATGAGAGTTGGAAAAAGGCTTTACGGAGTTCGTTGCTGAACGTAATGTACAACCACAAAAAATGTTTACAATTTTATATCCAGCCAAAGACTGCAACTTTTCGCATAAAAAAGTTGAAATGAAATAATAAACTCAATATTTCAAAGCACATAACGTTTACAAAAATGCTCAAATTAAATAATTTATTTTATGACCGAAATGATCCACTGTGCCAACAATTTCAGGCATGCATTTTAACGGTAGTGCGAATTACCAAAACTGACACTTAGTGACAATACTATTACTACTTTACGGTGAAACGTCAAGTGTGGGCAGGCACATAAGCTAAAGGATGTCATAGAAATCACAAAAACTACAAAATTTTCGCTAAACGATCACGTTTTTAGCACAATTTCGGTTCAGAATTATAATGTTAAATTGTTAGGATTCAAAAAGTGGTAATTCCTAATGCAAATACTCTCTTATATATACATACATACATAATATTCTTGCACTTACATACTTAACTATTTGCAAATTCTCACGTCACCAATTTACATTTTACCTTTTTCCCCAAAACCAGGTCAGTTGTTAACAGACCGAAAACTCTCAACTTTCTTTCGCACCGTTTTTTATTTATTTGTGCCCTCTGTGTACGGTTAAGTGGATACTAAAACCATTTGAAATGCGATTTCCTACAACAACGCTCACTTAACGAATTCTTCTACACTTTCGCTTTCAAGAAGGCGAAGGTGAAATTGCTAGCTCCAATATCTTTTATATAACTTTTTTTCCTAATTTCTTTGGAACCCTTTCACTTGCTCCATTTAGCACCG